>JACXGK010000345.1:0-45955 GCA_016801125.1 Novumbra hubbsi
ACACACACACACACACACACACACACACACACACACGCAAATAACCCCCCCACTCCCCTCCCTGTATTTACCTTATTAGTCTCCAACTTCCCTCCCACAACCTCCCCCCTGGCAAACACGTCCACCCCGACAAAGATGTCGGCGAGGCGGCCCTCGGCGCCGGAGTAGGCCTTCATCCTCTCTAGGCTCTGCTCTGTCCAATTATAGTTGGTGAAGACACCGTCACACGCAGAAAAAAACACGCTTAGCAAGAGGGGCACAGAGAGACATAAAACACAATAAAGCATCATGAAACATTGGTTGTGGCTTATGACATGACCAAATCTGTCCCCCTCCCTCTTTCTCCCTCCATCTACCTGTTGGATTCGTTGAGTTCATTCTGCCAATCGAGCTTGCCGTTCTCCAGGACAGAGTCGTACCACAGCACCATGCTCCCGGGGAGTCTCTCGTGCATCTGGTCCGTCAGGTAACGCAGGAAGCGGGGGGTGTTTTTCGCTGCGGCCTCCTGTGGAGATGAGTTTCGTGTTACTGTCACCAACGGCACACTTCACTGAAAAAAGCAATTCGTACATTTGTGTTCAAGAGTTTCCAATAATTACTACAACTCTTATTTTCTGTGATGGAATCACTGGAGCACATACTGTCTTTGTCACATGAAACAGTAATGAAATGTGGTTCTTTTATGACTTTATTACGGGTCTTCTGAAAACGGGACCAAATCGGGAAGGAATCTGGTAGGAAGAGCAGCGCCACACCCACGTTTTAGGTTCAACCGTGTTGTTTTGTTGCTGTGCGCACTTTTTTTTGTAACCTATAAACTGTATAATAAACATACAACGTATAATAATGTGTACATCCAAAGCACAGTACTATACATCAGATTGATACATCATCAGATGAATACATCAGATTGATGCATCATCAGATGAATACATCAGATTGATACATCATCAGATGAATGCATCAGATTGATACATCATCAGATGAATACATCAGATTGATACATCATCAGATGAATACATCAGATTGATACATCATCAGATCAATACATCAGATTGTTTATCATAACTTAACCCCTTCTCCTCCCCTCCTAAATGTCGTGACATCCAATTGTACAACCTGGTCTTGTTACAGTAACTGCCAACACACTTGGATGAGGTGAAGATCACAGCATGACTTCTTCGTAGCCATCTGCTCCTAAACGTTTCATCTGCACATCTAAATAGGACCCAATCCCCAACCAGGACAGTACGCAGCAAGCCCATGGAACGTGTCTCCCGGCAGCACAGTCAACCCTCGAACCTAGAATTCAGTGGACAGCTTGGCAATAGAAAGGTGTGTCTTAGACTGCTGCCCCAACGATGGCATCAATACATCTTTTCAAACAAGCCGCAGTAAACTCACACTTAGTGTGTTCTCTATGTTGATTAGCCATCCATCGAAGCCGTAATAGTGGGAAATCTGAAACAGCTTATCGGCTACTGCCCTGTAGGACTCTTCCTCTTTCAGGAAGACCTCGCACATCTTTCCACCATCTGTCCACTCTGTGATAAACGTGCCTGGAAAAGAAAGCCAACAAGAGCCTTGGCTCAATTACAATGGAATTGTATCCGTGCATAAGACAAGTCCTCGAATTACTCAAACAAGCCAACAAGTTGGACACCACCAGTCGCTGTGAAACCTAAAACAGTCAATCAGTAGTTAGTTTAGTCTCTAGGACCGGCCAAGCACATTGCTATGTTGGTAATCATATTTTCATGGACCGTAGGTGAAAAACACCAGGAAGAATTTTAGAAAATGTACTGATCAAATAAATGCTTCTTCATTATTTGTTTATTTTCATTATATTTTTATATCATTTTTATAAATTGATCCAAAATTAATTTAAAACTTAATTTTATTCGAAATACTAAATAAAATGATCGTTATTCGAAATCTAAATAAATACAAAAGAAAAAAACTAGATTTAGCAGCTCAAGAGTGTAGTGTAGTGTAGTGTAGTGGTTGTTGCAAATCAGCCGGACTTGGAGGTACAAAACATATTATGGGTACAGACAGCCTCAACTCTATATACACAACAGCTATAGGAAGAAAGAACTTATGTTCTCAGTCAGATATAGTCTTACTATTTAAGGGCACAAACTTTGTATTTATACAGTTCCAAGAGGAAGTTCTCAGCTCGCTTCCTCGATGCACATCCTGTCACCTCTAAAAAAGACATTCCTACTCTAAACCCACTACATTATTACTTAGAATAAAGACAATGTCTGTGTGTGGGTGTGTCCAACCAGTCTCACCCAGGATGATGACTCCGTGTTTGTGTGCTGCATTGGTCCAGACAGCAGGGGGGATGGTCACCATGTTGTGGCTGAAGTAGTTGAACACGTCAATGTACTGCCAGTGGTAGAACACATACGGAGCTTCTGACTCTGCCCCTTGCAGAAACCTGGAGATGGAAGTCATGGTGAAAAAGTCAAAGGTCTGCGGCAGAAGACATTCTGAGCATCAGACTCTCTAGAGCAGGGGTGCACAAACTAGGGCCCGCGGGCCAAACTTGGCCCACAGAGACCTTTGATTTGGCCTGCCACGCCATTTAATATAATACAGTTTGGTATAATGCAACGTTACTTTGGGCCCACGGCCTTCAGTCAAGTTAGATTTTTTGGCCCTTCATAGGAAACACTTTGTGCACCTGCGAGAATAATTATTGTTAAGACCATTTATTAATTGATTTTATATGCTACTAAGAAATTAGAAACGAAATATTAATCACGTGTTGCTAAATGGAAACAGGAAACTGCCCAAGGCTGTTAGAACTGCCATGAACACTTGTAGACAGAAAGCACCATCACTCTGCGACATGACAAGTCATGATAAGAGTGTATGATAAGGGTCCCTAGAAAGCTGAGAACCCTCCCTGTGTCTGCATTTGTCTAAAAACCTTGTGCTCTAAAAAGCAAATCAGAGCTCTCTGAATAAACAAACTAAATTGACCTGGCCGACGAGTTTTAGTTGGATTGTCTTGTAAAAACTGGGATCTTATACTTAATAGAGACAGAGTACTTATTACAGGGCCTTACAAACCCTGGCCATTCTAGCTGGTAGACGAGAAGGGCGATTTGAACCTGACAGCACCCCTGCTGAAACCTAGAAACTGACGGTAACTTGAGTAAGATCAGTCATACATCTTAGCGTGGACTTTTAGACCAAGTGACTTGAAACGCAATGAGTGCATACATTTTTCAAACATGATCAGTGTGGGAAAGGATTCTGTCATCCAAAGAGTGAAATCATTATATATTTTAATTGGAACTGTTTATTTCCCTGGTATGTATGCTACATCAATACAAAAAATGGGACGGTTCAAAATGCACCTGTGAGAGGTTAGAGGTAAAAGGTGAGTGCACAGAACCTACCGGTCTTCCAGGTATCCGCCCATCATGTCGTGACTCACCAGAGTCCGGTGTGGCGTGCTGGCCAGCGGAGGCTCCCGATTGGCCAGGGGCACCGTTGACACATTGAAGGGGTTGGCCTTGCTGAGGTTCCACGATAACAGCTCCTCCAGATCCTGAAGCCCTGAGCCGATTGGCTCAGTGGTGTCCGGGTCATAATGCTTAGCTGTAAAGGTATGGACACTGACTGCCTGTTTTATTTTATTTCATGTCCTGTCTGCCTTAGGTATTCCATACAACTGGATGAGCTGAATAAATAGAGTAAGTGATGCTATAACCAGATTATTGTTATTGTTCAACAGAATGTAGTGCAGGGTTGTTCAGTTGATAACTATTTAACTGATTCACCTGTTAGTTTTGCTTGCATTCTTGGCCAGGATAGAATATCTCTGTAATTTCTGATGTAGGCCTAGCCTGTATTGCGACAAAAGCCACTGGCATTGTTGACAGAACAGTAATATCAGGAGTCACTGGAAATAGATACATACTTGACAAATGGTCATGCCAATAATGGTTCTACCTAGCAAAACCTACACTCAAACCTGAGTACTCTAGGAGGATTGACAAAAAAAAGGAACTAATCTGAGACTTTCAAAGATACTTGAAAGGCACTGTACCAACCTGGCAGAGATGAGGCACCATACTTGATTACTTCATGAATTCTCTCAGCGCCCGGCTGATCCAAGCTAGACTCCAAACAAGCAGAAATAGAATAAGGAATAGGTTACCACAAAATCCTTTTTTAGGGTGTAGTAAAGTGCTGTACACTTAAACCCGCCTTGCAATCCCCGAGCAGCACTAACACATGCATAAAGTCACAGGTAAAACAAAAGTTACCCGCTTGATTCCGATAACTTTCTTCCAGAAGTAACCTCGTCTATTTCGCTCTTTCTCTTCCGCGAAGACCTAGCTTCCTTAGGTTCAGTTTTCAATGCACCGTCCATGGTTAGACTTGAATCTTAAATTAATTTAAGAGAATGAATTAACAGAGACAATTAATTTCAAAAATATATTAAAAAAAGGATGAGATCAATCAGTATATGAAGGCAGAAATAACGCTCTTGTCTAGCAGTCAACTAATTATTCTTCTTTTAAACTAATGCAAGATCGCAGCCATTGAAGGTGCATATACTGCCACCGTCTGTACCGGAGTGTGAGCCGTTCACGACCTACCTACATCATATCCTCCCGCTCATCCAGTCTCCCTGAGATATTGAAATACCGCTTTAGCCACCACCCCACTCTCCTTCCCGCCCCCCAGTAACCCCTCTAACCTTCTCATATAACCTGTTCCTCTTAACAACCCACTGCGCATAATTTATCACCACATGTCCAACGGTTTCTTCCCCTAGACAACCATCACACTGGCCTGTCTCATGCTTACCTATCACCTTCATTGACAAGGTCAGTCCTGGCTGCCCTAATCGCAGCCAGCACCATAATTACCTGTTTCCTCCTACATCCCTTAGTCCTGATATCTATCCTCACTGTCCACTGCCCCCCATAATACCCTATACCTTCCTGCTACCATCCTACTTCCTCTGCCAACAGTTATCACCCACCTCCTTAATCAATGCCCCTAGTTCCCCCCTGTCCTAACGGTACCTGTACACCCACACCATACTTTCTACACACACTCCTAGCCAACCGATCAGCCACTTCATTTCCTTCCATACCAACATGCGGCATCATCCAGCAGAACCAAACTACCACACCCATCCTCTAACCCCAACAGTAGCACCATCAGCTCCACCAACAACTCGCTGATCTCTCTGATCTTCCAGTCAGTAAGCTGCTTAGCACCGCTGCTGAGTCGGAAAACACCACAACTCTCAGCGGACTCACCTCCTCCATCCGCATAAATCCCAGAATCATTGCCAATATCTTAGCCGCATATACAGACACCTGAGGGGTATAATACGAAGTGATGTAACTGGCTTATCGAGGTAACTTCAGGAGTAACTTAGTGACGTCAGGTGTATTTCACCAATACCAATTAATGTAGTAATTCCCTCACTGTGCTCGCCTTGCATGGCGAATTTGTGCTGAACGTCTTAGCAAGAATTCCGTTTGCCTTTCAGTTTGCAAGGTGTTACTTGCTCTCAATAAACTGCTGGGTGCGTTTGTTGTGTTCCCAGGCCAGATAAGCATTCTGAAGATTAAAGAGGCTTTTTAGGCGATCATAGGTTATTCGTACTGAGAAAACACTTGGTCTATTATTAATATGCATAAACCGGGCATATGTACAGAACACATTTTTGGAATCCCGAGGGTGATTGGTGCAATTAACTGTACACATACTCATTAGAGCACCTCTGGGAGAACATGAGTGGGATTATGTGAATAGAAAGTAATTTCACAGGATCAATGTTCAGATATTTGATCATATCATATTTGATCTGACATGTTGTCTAGCCTACATCATTTAATCTTAAACACTTTTACGTGTATATTCAAGACAATGAGAGGTGTTCAGCACATTAGGTGGCGATTTTCTTACATTTGCCGTATGTTGAAATGGCCTGAAAGGTGACATGAGATCACCATTTAATGCTGACGAGTCTGGGGGCCAGGTGGCCTGGGTCAGTGCATGATTCACGCATTTTTCGGGAATCCTCTCTTGGTCAGAGATCTGAACAAGGTAAGACAACCACAAACCTATAAAGCCCACATCATCTTGTTCTGTGACAATTTCCTGCAAAGCAAAACACATTGAGAACAAACATGGCATACAGGATTTAGCATCATTAGTGTTACATATTGTCATTTTGAGTAATTCTTTCAATAGCAAAACGCTACCCTTTGGGTTCTGTCTGAGGCCTGAGAGACAATAGCCATGGGTGGGGAGTGGGCTTGATTTAGCTTCCCCGACAATAATGAAATTGCCAACTGCCAAAGGTTTCTTCTCTTGAAGGTTCATTCTCATTCAATAGATGTATGACTGGGAAAATTAGCTCATGACAACTTGCCATGCATAGCCTAGTATTAGCCTATGGTAATCACTGTGAAATAGACATGAAACTACTGTACAAATGATGAAATGGATAAACCTGTATGTGTCAGACATGACTGACATACTCACCCAAGTCATCCTGTGCAAAAAATAAAGAGAAAAGCTGTTCAATTGGGTAGCATTGATGAATCCACAGAACTCCAATTTTTCATCTGCCTGGGAGTCAGACAAGATGCATGCTGGTGGCTGGAGCAGATCAATAGTATCCCCCTCAACTGTACATAAGACAGGCATGTGAACTACATACATATATTTTAAACTTGGCAATCATAAAATGTACATGACATTACCCTTTACATAAACGGTGGACATTGAGCTGCCACCGGGTTCAGTACTGACTGCCCCCTCGACCCCCTCCATTATGGGCTTTCCTCTATTGTGCGCTAGTGCCAACTCCTCTGCCGGTGTAAATGTAGCAGGTGTTTCAGCTGTTTCATGTTTGCTGTGAACATATGATAAGGCTATTAGAAGTGTAGGCTACATACCACGTCTGTACTGTGTATTACTGATAAACTATTAATACACACAACTTGATAGACTATGTTTATATTTAATCATAATTTCGTCATCTTGTTGCCAGGTGCGCTTTCCACTGACGTCGCAGCTGAAACGATTGTTAGAATGAAGTTATTCTTCACACAATAGCATTGCATTCATACAGGCAGCTCTACAGCCAAGTTGCTTCAGGTAGTAGATCTTAACTCAAATTGACCCACAATGCAACCGTAAATTTCCGAACCGCGACAATCTCTATTTCCGGACTGGGATAACACACAAAATAAGCCGTCGCTGTGTTTACGTTCGAGCATGTGCTTCAGAGGAAAAATTTCAGTTCACATTTTGGGATCACGTGTATTTCAGTAGTCACGTGGTTAGATCGGGTTATATACAACCCCTGGCATGTAATCCGGTCATGGGTGGATTGTTTTACCTCATACCGTTCAGTAGGTGGCAATATAAAACCAATTGTCCGTCTTCGAAGCCATGTAAATGTATTGTGTGTGAGTATTTATATCTGTCATTATCGCATTGATGGTAATAGAGCCACAGTTTATTAATTCCATTCCACTTTTAATGTAGCATCGTCCTTCAGCTGGCAGGTGCTTTGACAAGTTGTTTTGTGGGAGGTTTCCCGGGAATGTTTGTTGGTTGAACGCATAATACGTTTATATAATGCATTCACTGTGTGTAATATTCGCTATGTATGTAATATGTGATTTGTTTGTAATGTACGTTAAATGAGTATGCATTGACCGATTAGACAACTTTGGAATTTCTCGGAGACTGGAATTTGTATGTGTGTTACTGCTTTTAGAAAGATTTTGGTTTTATGGATCTAGGTATGTTTGTATTGTGTTATTGTGTTATATTATCTACTGACGTTGTGTCGGGTGTGATGTGTCTTTCAACAATAAAAATCTCTGAGAAATGTCTTGAGTTGGCCTTTGCCACTGTTTTTGTATAGAAAAGAAGAGTTTTTATAGCACTTAAGATCCAAGCTTTTTATGATACAAGCCTGATCTGTTACAGCGGATTAAGTTTAGTCCTATCGGGTCATTAATTATACTGTTACTATTATTTGTATTACTGCTTTGTTTCCTGAATAAACTCTTGTATTTTATAAGAACCACTTTCCCTTTTTGGGGGTTGTCTTGCTGTTGCCTCTCCAGTGTACCAGTTGTCATTTTCATTTGTACCAAAACAGGTACATTGATTCACAATCCTTTCTGCTTCCCTTAATTTTTTTGAGCAGTGAATGTATACTACACATAAGCATAGTGAAAGACAGGGTTGCAAGAAATTCGTACTTTCCAAAATGTAAATGTACACAGTTATAAAAACACACGATTTATTACATGCACACAAGAACATGCTCACAGCTTCCTCTGTTGTTTATTAGGCAAGTGACTTCGACACCTGTCGTTTTCTCTCTCCATAGACTCTGGTAGCATTTGTCCTTTATGTAGTGCACTGCATAGGCTGTTATTTGACTACCCTGGTGGAAATGTAGTTTAAGTCTGACCAGGAAGTTACCTGGCATACGTTTCCGTGTTCTGCCCTGCTACTTACAGACGGTTTAACAAGCTAATACGCATTGTTTCGGTACAACGAGCTAATAGGCTTCTAGCTTCCATTGGATTCAACGTGACTGACTGAGCCCTTGTATTATGTAATGTGTTCTTTTTGTGAAGCCAAGCTAAGCAGCCAGGCAGTCTTCTTTGCAATTGAATTCTATGGCCTGTCGCCATGCAAAACCTATGTAATTAAAACCTGTACAGCAGGTGTTCAAAGGAATTGGTACCCTATATCTATTGAGAAATTGATATGAGAATAGGTACCCTATATCCATTCAGACATTGATATGGGAATTGGTACTCTATATCCATTCAGACATTGATATAGGAATTGGTACCCTATATCCATTCAGACATTCAGGTCAAGCTATCAGAGAGTATTAGGTCTTCGGGTGTGCCTTAACCAAGGTAATTGAATTTCATGCTGAAGCCCTTGTCAGGTCTCCGTATCCAGGGCCAGAAACAATGGCCAATATCTCACACACTTCAAGGGAGATGAACAAAGCCAACACACAACAGTACTTTCATTGGAGTTACTCAAGGTGTTGAGCTTGAAGTTAACCTTTCCAATCACAAGAGCTGACAACAACCAGTTGGTTTATTAAAATTAAGGGAACATATAATCATCACAGTAAAACACCAACTCAGTTCAACATCATGGATATCAATCTGTCCAGTTAGAAAGCAACAATAACCCCGACTGCTGTTAGATACTGGGATTAAATCCTCAGACCTATCATCAGATTTGACTCTGGCACATTGGGCCCTGGGTTTTCTCCTGCTGCAGGACAATGCCTGGCCTCATGTGGCCAGAGTGTGTAGGCAGTTCCTGGATGACGAAGGAATTGATGCCATTGACTGGCCCTCACGTTCCCCAGACCTGAATCCTATCTGGGACATCAGGTATCAGTGCATCCAACGCCACCAAGTAGTGCCACAGACTGTCCAGGAACTGGGGACACCATCCAACATCTGATTCTAAGCATGCCCAGATGTTGTTGCAAGTGACACATACACACTACTGAGTCATATTATGATGTACTTGATGAAATTCACGTTTAAGCATTCTGTGATTTCATTTCATTTTTATCCAACTGATCCATGGTGATTTTGGTCTCCATTGACCATTGTTTTGTCATTTTGTTCTCAATGAATAACACAACGTACTGTGAAGATTTGGATATTTAATATATTTCCTTCATCAAGACCTGATGTTTGATTTAAGTGTTCTCAAAATTTTTGAAGTTTAAAGTATTTTGAATTCATTTGATTTCAGAAAAAAGAAAATAATTGAAAAGAAGCTCATTTAAATTCATACCATGGAGATAAAACAGTTAAAGTAAGTATACTGTCATATGTCTACTTTTCTTTGCAGCATGCAATTATGATAGAGAAAGCATTGTGCTTGCTTAAGAACCTATACAACTTGTTTTATTTCAACACACAACAAACGTGTTTTGCTCTCTAAATGCAGTAAGAACATTTAACAAATCACCTTCAACAAGAATTGTGTTTGTCTGAAGGCAGGAAATATTTAGTTATTTCATTTATTTAGTGAGGATCGTCTTTGTGTCATACTATTATTATCACATGGCAAATTTATTATTAGGAAATCCTTGTTGGACACATTGTTTCAGGTTGTTTGTATGTGTGTGTATATGGGATACTGCACCTGTTTTGCGCTGTCAACATGTATGAGTTGCATGTAGTTTGCAGTGTGTCCAGCCTCTGTTCCGGTGTTTGTGTTCACATGAATGTGCACTCTTTCCTTCTAATTAGGGATGTATTTTTATTGAATCAGGGTGGTAATAGCAGAACATGGACTTAACCCATTGTGTGTGTTGTCAGAGCAGGATTAAAACGGCAGCAGCTGCCTTCTCTGGAGATTATGTGTCCATCAGTGTCCCAAATGGGTCTAGTGCCCTAATTAGGGAATAGAGGGCTGTTTGGGACGGTTGGTGAATATCTGCTAGAGCAGAATGGATCCGGATGTTCACTCTAAATTCACCCCTCTAAGCTGTGTGTGCGTGTGACAGAGGAAGTACGCGTGTCACATGCAGCCAGCTGTGGGGAATGGAAGTAGTTGTGGAAATCACCAGAAATAATATTTTCTACTTCATGCACATGGGTGCAGTAACAAGTAGGAGTTAGCCTAGAGGTTAGCGTTGAACTAACAAGGTGAAAAATAAATATAATGTGTTGTGCCCTTGAGCAAGTTACTCGGAATAAGAGTACCTGTTAAAATATATGGCGTCTTGTTTAGTGGCTGCCTAAATAGGCTGGTTACATGGTGAGCTGTGTAGAGATATGGGATCCACATCTAAGACAGTTTCAGAAAGCATGAAAATAGCCCTGGTGCAACAGTGATTAGGAATTATTGTGTATACCAAAGAAAAAGTACTTTTCTGTTGGTGTTTTTTACATTCCTTAAAATGTTCCATCAAGCCATCATTTCAATGTAGAGATGTTTTAAACGCTTCCAATAAGACCTCTGTTTTGTTTAGTCTTACTCTAGCATGGGCCTCCGGAGAACCATGTACATCTCAATAGGTAGAATTTGTCAACATATTTGCTTCAATTAGCTTTACATATTTGCTTATTTTCAGCCAATATGGATAAAAGTCAATTATAAATGTACACGATTATGAAAACGGCAAAGTAGTATATGCCTACACAAAACCCAAGCGTAATTTGAAATGGATCTACAAATTTTTTCTCCCAAAGGCTGATCAAACTTAGCTTCTACACATGTAATCTTACATGCACCTGCATGTACGGATATGGTGACACTCCCTTATATTAATAGTGGACACGTGGGGCCAACTGCCCCCCCCCACCCGCAGAGGACATAACCTTGACCACATGTAATCATACATTAATGCCTTGTGGAGGAGAAAAGGACAGTCATGGGCCAGGCATGCTAGAATGATATTAAATGTTGGTGTATGCAAAAATATACTTTTTAACCCCCTTTTTTAACAATTCTTTTTACAACCTTGTTTCATTGCAACAACTCCCATAAGTGCAGAGTCCCAATCCTCCTCTGGCATTAACATCAGCACAAAAACTGCGCCGGGAGATTCTTGGCGTGGGCTTCCTTGGTCGAGCCACTGTATGCCAGCCTTCCATCACCAAGCACAATGCCCAGCATTAGATGGAGTGGTGTAAAGCATGGCACCACTGGACTCTGGAGCAGTGGACTGCATTGTGCCAACTGTAAAGTTTTGTGGAGGAGGTATATTGCTATGCGATTGTTTTTCTGGGGTTGGCCTAGGCTCCATGGTTCCACTGAAGGGAAATGTTAATGCCTCAGCTTACCAAGACATTTTGCAAAAATCTAAGCTTCCAACCTTGAGTGGAACATTTTGGTGAAGGCCCTTTTCTGACTGCGCACCAGTGCACAAAGCAAGGCATGGTTGGATGAGTTTGGTGTGAAAGAACCTGACTAGCCTGCACAGAGCCCTGACCTTAACCCTTTCGAACACCTTTGGGATGAAATAGAATGGAGATTGCAAGCCAGGCCCTCTCGTCCAACATCCGTGTTTGACCTGACCAATGTTCTTCTGAAAGAATAGGCAAAAATTCCAAAGGACACAAAATCTTGTAGAAAGCCTTAATATGTAGGTGTGTCCACATGGTGTATTTTGTCCATATGGTGTATTTTGATTAACAAACCTCTGCGTTAACCTGTACAATTAATTTGGGTCGTGATTGGACCATGCAGCCTTCTTCCCCAGGGGATGAGTCATAACCGCCAAGCCCTTGTGCTTGGCTTATTGCAAGAATCCTTGCCTGAATCCTCGAGATGTTGGAATTTCCCCAGCCAGATTCTGTGTCCTTATGGGGTCTGCTCAAAGGTAGTGTCCTACATTGGGAATGGGCTGGCAAATTGGACTCATACTGTTTGATTAGCGTGTTGGAGCATGGAGGCTGAGCTGAGTCATTGCCCCAGAGACGTCACAGAAACGTCATTAGTCCTTACTGATCTCTCTCACCAATATCTCTCTGGAAGAATGGCCTGTACCCCATGGAGTGGAATATACTATTAATGCCACTGTACTAATTAATATTAATTCGTAAATAGTCTGTCTGTGAGACAAGATTGACAGTCAAGATAAATATGAGACTAGTGGCGTGGCTTATGCATCCAGGAAATTCCACATCTTTATCCAACCTTAAAGATACCTTCACATCGAGTAACTAGATTACTGCTGGGTTTGCATAAGTATAGGTGATATAAGTGACGCTTACCAAAGTCATTTTCTAATAGGCATGATGATTCAATTCCAGAAATGTTAGCCCTCATGGTAAAGACGCATTTTTGGGGGATTGTTTATCATCTTGAACTTGCACTCAAAATATGACTTTTAATAGAGGTAAAATTGTTTAAGAAATATATTTTCTCATATATACAACCCAATGAATCAAAAAGTCAAGATTGATAACTTAAAGAGTTCCTGATTAAAGAAAAATAATAATACATATTATGTATATTTTTTTATTACAACAAAATAAATACCCTTTATTTGATTTTCAGATACCTTAAACCTATACGCTGTATCCATGGGAAAATACCTTGATACAATTTCTGGAGGTACAAATAATTGTGACATGATTTTGATGTTTCTTCTTCATTTATGTTGATTCAATTATATTATGATTTATATTACATACAATTTACTTTGAATATATTTCTATTTGAACAGCAGTCCTTGTTGGAGGATTCAGATCTGTTTAGTTTTATTTAGAAAATAGGTGAGATATCTGGAGTTACTAATTTTGTTTACCCTTATTCGGTTAAATCTAGTCTTTTAAGGATGGATATTGTGTCATGTCAGATGTAACAGAGAGCTTTCATAACACGCACACAGGTCATATAATGGTGTACATGTGTTACTAGATAATAGAACTGATGAACTCTTTGAAACATTTGTGAGTTGATGGGAAAGAAAAAAATATGGCAGATGCTGTATCTTGATCATCTTTTTGTTAAAGGTGTTTTCATGCACAGCAGGTAATGCAAACATGTTTTTAAATAATTTTAAAGTTTGTTTTGGAATGAAATAATAAAAATATTTTATTTGTTGCCCTTTTGATTGTAGATTGGCAGAGATTATTATCTCTGTGTTGTCACAAAATGTAAGCCATTCAACAGAAGCTCTCATCGAAAGTGGCTACAGTTGTAAGTGCATGCATTTTAAAAAGTTTTTGTACTGGTCCCCAATAGGAGTAACAGTGGGTGAGTCTTGCTAAAATCAATTTGTTTCCTTTGAAACCATTTTGTTCTGTTTGATATTCTGTTGCATTTATGTTTATCCAGGAAGTGTTGCTTTGTGGGAAAAGGCTGACAGGATGTTGTTATTTTTCTGCTGTAGGGTTTCTGCCTGTGGTTAGTTTTTCTGTACTGAACCAAAAATCAAGCTAGGCTGTCAGACAATGAGTGTATGACCCAAATAGCACAAAATTCCCTTTACAGTGCACTACTTTTGAACTAAAGTAGTGCACTATTTACGGAATAGGGAGTCATTCGGGGTGAACACAGGGTCTCAGAAACCGGTTCCACTTGGTTTTAAATGTAAATAAATAAATACATCTCTATCATGTCCTACCCAAACCCAAATCACAACCTGACATTGATTGGTCACAATGTCCTACAATGTTTACAAAGATGTGGCCAATAAGGAAATTATATGACATTGTTTTTTTAAATAATAGCTTTTATAAGACATGATTAATATGAGATTGTTGTTATAATTCGTTTCTAGGCCTACATTACACAATGTTCATGAATCGAAATCTGAACTATGTTTATAACATGTTGTAGGGGTTAAACACAACACAATACACTGTGAACATGACAGTTAGATTATACTAACACTTGCTTTTACACGTCGTGTTGGACAAAGGAAATGGATTCAATCCATAGCTTTTGTTGTTATTGTGTCAGGCGAGCCTAGCGGGCAAGCCCTTTGCAGCCCTGGCTTCCCCTCCCCCATGCCAGTTATTTGCCATGGCCAGACATATCTGACGGAAGTGACGACACCGAAAGACAACAGATTGCTGAACCACGAACAGTCGCATATGGAAGAAGGCAAAGGCGAAGACTGAGCTGGAAGAAAATATCTAGGAAAAGAAGGGCAACGTCTTCAAAATCCCTCTTCATCCTCGGAAAAACAAATCTGGATGACATCGAAAAGAGCAGGAGCATGAAACACGCACTTTAACCTTTTAAACAAGCTCAATATTACATTTTTATGATAACCGGATTGTTTCAAAACGAGAGGTGAAAGATTATTGTATTGTAAGTAGGGACAGTTACTATATCCGGATAGAGTGACAGAATAGAGGAAGCAGAAAGAAGAAATTCTTAATTTCAGTACTGTTTGGCCTTTTCTTTTTTAAATATTTTTATCCAAACTTAACTGGAGTTTCGCCTGATACATTTTTCGTGTATTTTGAGTTAGCGAGCTTGCTTGCTATTATGGAATTGAGAGTGGGAAACCGATACCGACTGGGCAGAAAAATTGGAAGTGGATCGTTTGGAGACATTTATTTAGGTAAGTCAAGTGTTTATAAAACAGTCAATATAATACATTTTATCACATCTGAGTTAGTTTGCGATCTTTTTATAGCAAACGTGCATGGCATTTGCTACTTGGCTAGCTGTACAACCGTACAGATTCAACCAAACGTCAGCTGTTCAAGCAGTTCTCGTTTTAGCCTGCTGATTTGTTACGTTGGCTAGCTAACGTAAATTCAAAATAAGACCGTTTGTACTAGCCTTCTACGCTCTACTGGTGTCTGTATATAACCATGGAGAAAGAGTTACACACACTCTTGTTGTCCTTGTTGACTCTCATCCCCAACATCATTATATTGCAATGTTGTCGACCTTTTGTCAAGCCATACTAAGTTTGTGGCTTTTGTATTACCTAGCTAGATACATACCCAAAGCTGAATGTACAGTCTGTAAATGTCATATTTATAAAAGTACAATGGCTGAAATGACACCTTGAATTAACCATTCTGTCAACTCGTTGGCATCGTAATCTAATGCTGGGGCTGTGTTGCCAATGTGTTATAATAATATCAGTTCCGTTTTATAACGCTATGGAACGGCGTCAAGTTTTGTATACAGCTAGCTATTCTAATGCCCCATGACTTTGTAGCTACTAGTGGTCAGTTTGGGCATGTTGTGACAAGTTATGATGATCATTTTGGATTAAATCAGGGTTTTGTATGTGGCTAATGCATAGATAAAATGGAATTAGGTTTTCCCTTTCAACTCTCAGCTGATATGAAGATTGATGCTAATATCATTAACATTTTATTTGATCATCTCTTTTTTCTAACGTAATCATATTGATTATTTCCCTTTAATCAGCTTCTGCTGATTATGTGGGTGTGCGAAACACAACAAGGTCATGTTTGAGACATAGATACTGAAGCAGGTGTTTGCGTTAGTGACTTCGTTACATCATGGAAACTCATGAACAATGATGTGGGCTGATACCTGCCCCCCATACCAAAAATGTTTTCCTCTCCCTACAAACATAAACAAGACCTAGCCTAGTCTGCTGCTAATGGGTTCCCGTTGGCCAGCGCTCTTCTTGACAAAAGTATAAAATCTGAAAGAGACTACCTCTACTTATCCAAAGTTGCCTGAAAAGTTAACTTTTATGTAGCATGCTGCTCTGGGGTGGATTGATTACTATGACCCATTCAAGCCCCGTCTCGCATCTTCATTCTTTGAAGGGGCTGGATAATTTGCATAGCCATATATAACTGACTCATCTGCTGTGCCCACTGATTGGCTCAAGAGCCAATTCCATTATTTACGCCTCAGGCTACATGAAGTGTTTATGGGGGTCGTTTTGGGTGCGTATTCATACACTGCACTTATTTTGAGCATGTACCAGAAATAACAGTGAATCTGCCGCATTGATTTTAGAGGAACCCCAAAAAGGAACATGTATACCTAGCCTCATGTTGAAATGTGATAATTCAAAGTGTACATTAGTGTTCCCTGTTCTGGGCTCCATACATACTTTAATTTCACTTTTGGTGGCATGACCATTAATGTAAACATTGGATCACTAGCAGGCTCTGCAGGTAAGCTAAACAAAAGTATGCAAAGAACTCTGTTGCTGATGTCATTGTTGACTGTATAAAGAGTGGGTGTGGCCAGTAATTGTCAATGTTTGTAGGGATTCATAGTACATTGTTACCAACATGTTAACGATGTAATGACATGTTAGAATATTACCTTACTTATAACTTTCCTGGGACTATAGGGTAATTTGTTTTTGTTTTGGTTATGTTTAGTGTTTGTGTATTTTCAATTGCGATCTACTGTTAAAATAAAATCTGAAGTTGAACATATTTCTTATCCTCAGACAAATAGGCTGCTGATAATTGTTTTAAACAGCAACTCTGAATACATATGTTTTTCAAGGAGAACTGCAGACTGCCCAAATGTTACTGACAATCTAACAGAAGGCCATTATTCAGTTTGTGTGCAGCTCAGATCCCTACCTCTAGATGGGTATACAAACTGAAAATAAAATGTTTTCTGTGTTGTATGATTTTGACAGAGTATAAATTAAAGAAGCTCCCCTTTTTTATTGCCCTCTGTATCATGATGTTCTGTTGAGTTTTTAGTGTTTTCTGGATTGAGGATGACCACAGACATTGCATAGCAAAACTTTGACAGCTTTACAGTTGGACTATCATCCAGTCAGCACTGTTGAATGTGCAGGAGCTGGTTGTTCCTGGGTTGGTCCCGATGGGCCTCTGCTGGTTTTGGCCTGGTCCTTTGTCTCAGTTGGGGTGTTGTTAAGCTGGTTTTCACACAGACCATTGCCTGTCTGTGTCATGTTGTTTGCCGTTATTTTAGATACGCAGCTTATGTCATCTCAATTTTCACTGCTTACTTACTAGGACCCTGGTTGTGTAGTTTTGGTCCAGCCTTTCTATACTAAACATCTCTTTTCTTGCCAACCAGTGTTTCCAAAAATCTGGGACTCAACAATCTCAACACTTCTGGTAAAGCTTTGGATGTCAATAGAAGGGAAAGCGTGGCTTAAGTAGTCAGTTTACATTTCTTTTCCAGAAGCCTAAGGTTGAACTATGGGTCAATGTCTTATGTGGTTCAAGACTGTCATTACTACAACTTTATGATGGTTAGAAACTGTTGAACTTTCCTGATAGACAACTTAATTTGGATGTAGTCGCTCTGATTTAAGGACCTGCATAATCGCAGCGCACCCCAGACCTTAAGACTGGCGACACTTACGACTTCCTTCTGAGAAAGGGCTTAGCCAACTAGGGTCGCCATGACATCGTCTGCATACCCGATGGGAGACATGGTGTCTTGTTTCAACGCATGTTCTGTGCTGTGTTTGACGTGTCTCAGTCAGGCCTTCTGCTCTCTGTTCTGGGTTACCACTGTTATGTAAGGAGGAAAAGCAGTATGTGTCTTGGTCCACTGAACACAGTGGTGTTCTGGCCTATGTCATGGGGGCTCAATGCGGACTACATCCAAACCAAACGGCGCACTTCGTTTGTTTTTTTCGCTTTATTGCGCACTACTTTTGTCGGAAATGCATCGCCTTTTAGGGCGCTGTTGCAACTGTTCTTGTGTTACTTATTCATCTCAGACACCTTTGCCTGACAGGTTTGGATAGACCACCCTTAAAGGGGTTGGAAAAACCTAAAATCCACCCGGCACTACCTTTAACCTTGCTTTCTTTGCCTTTGAAAAAAATATTTGGGACCTTATGGAGGTGTTTCCGCTGTCTTTTGGGGTAAAGATGTTTTTAGACCCGGTATACTGCAGTTTAGTTTCAGACAGGAGGACACAAAAAGGAGGAAGTAAAATGTAATTTGACCAACAACTTGTGTATCTTTCAACACGAAATAAAGGCCATGTCAGTAAGGTGGACTGGTCATATAGGACCAAGCTCTCATTTCAACCTACCCAGTTTTTATCTCCGTCTTTGCAGATGGATGACAGAAAGATAAGGGTAGACCGGCAGAGAAATGCCTTAGGGGTTAATCAGGGGTGAAGGTTTAAGGAAAGTAGGTGTGGTTGGCTGGCAACTGTCGTCAGGGAAATTACATGCCACCTGCGACGACGTGACGGATCTCTTCATCTCATCTGCACAGTTCTGTTTGAAGATTCCCCTGACAGCAACAGCAAGCGGTTTGGATACGTGCTGTTTACGATTTGTCCCTCATGTCTTTCTGTGTGGATGCCTGAAATGCACTTCCTCTGGTCTAGAGTTGCACACACAAAATTCTGGCATCCCCCCGAGTTCGAGGATTCCAGATGTTCAGACTTTTCCATACCAATTCCAGTATTGTCCAAAAAATAGTTCTGTTAAACCTGGTTATTATGGGACAGCTGGCAGTCTATTGCATTGCTGCTTGTGTCGCTAGTGGGCTAGAGTGCTCTATTCTCAACCAAATTGTTGTTCTCTTTATCAAGTTTTGACCTTTATGTTGGGTTCAGCGTGGTAACCCTTATGTAAGCTGTTTGCAGTTCGCTGCTTTATTCACCAAAAGCACTTTTCAACGTTCCTTTTTCTGCACATTTATATAGCTGTGTGAGTGTCTCACTAAGTCTCTCTTTCACACTTGGTCTCTTGTGTGTCCTGCATGTTCCGACTTTACTCCGTCGAAGCCCTCATTGAGAGATTGATGTGATGTAACTACTTTTCGTGCCACAGGCGGCGGCCCAAATGGCAGCCGCTTCCCATTCCGTGTTCAGAGAGCCATGTGGCCTTAGGGCCTGAGAGGTGGTGTTAGTCAGCTGCACTCAATGCCCTCTTCAGGCTGAACCACTGCTCCATCACCAACAACTGAGCCCTAAATAGCACCCTATTACCCATATAGCTTAGCGCACTGGTTTTGCAAAGAGCCTGTAGGGAGCTATGGCCTTTTCAGAGTACTGGCTGATTGGGCTTTGGTCAAAGTGCCCTACAAGTGGAACAGGGTGTTGTTTAAGATAAAGATGTTTATGAATACTGTGTTTGGTTCTCCAACCCTTGTCGCTTTCATGTGGACCAAAAGATGGATGGGAGTGGAACTCTGAATCACTTTAGGCCCCATATACAATTTTGTGTCTTGCAGTAATTGTTTCAAGCACAGCTGGAATCTCTTAAGGGTCTCAGCAGTGTTCCGTATTTTGTTCTGTACCTTGTGTTCTCTGGGCCTGTGAATGGGCGGGCAAGTATGTGTTTGTCATTGGCAACGCGACACCCGGGTGAGGTCAGTGTTTGGCCTGTTACTGCAGTATGGGAGTGCAGTTCTATGAGGTGAAACATTTGCAGTGGATCTGTCCCAAATGACTACTTTCCCCTTTCAAGTGCACTACTTTTGATTAGGGTCCTCGGGCCAAGGGGTGAGCATTTTGGGAGGCTTGTGTTTGCAGATGTTCAGCTGTACTGGCCAAACCACAGGACGCATAAAAGCCTTTGCACTGTATTTGACACTACTTTAACGGCTGCATGGTTGATCACTACATTGCAATATTACACTGCAATGTTGATAGGGGCTGCATGTTGTTGATAACATTTTGAATTGTAATTTCTTTGACCAATATTGCAATTACAGTTATAAAATGCGCTTTTTGAACAGTGTGGAGAATATCATTTAAAAAGGGTTCATAGCTTACATAATGTGCTATTAAACATAATTTAGTTCGTGTTTTACTTTTTTACATTTATTACCCATTTGTAGATGCAGCCTGTGTCAAACTATTAAGTTAACTGCAATGCCGTTATGTTTGTATGTTGCCATAGCTATTTAGGTTACATTTTTAACTCTTGAAGTATATTTTCCCTCCTTGAGCACGTTGAGTTTGTGTATTGTTGAGCAGCCTCAACTAGCTAAGCGTTCCCGACGTTACTGATGAATTAACCCATTAGTGTCAAAATCGGTCAGTTCTATATTTCTGTACAATAGAAACGTTGAGGTATTGAAATGTATTACAGTTTGCATTGACGTTTACAACATTGATCAAGAGTCTCATCCATTCTCAGGTGGTACACTGGAATGCTTTTCCTACACTCTTTAAAAAGATATTGTGATAATGATTTTTGCATACCTTTTAAAACATGTATAACTACTGCCTACAGTTGTTTTAATGAAGGCATTGTAAAATAATGTGAAAAAACATAGAAAATTATTTAAAAAGAAAAACGCAAACAAAATCAGGACATTCAGGCCAGTACGTATGTAATTCTGTGACCGTTTTACACTTAGCTGTTGTGAAATAGATTCTAACTGTTTGACATTTGGTTTAGATGGACAGAATTAGTGGTGACCTATTGATAAGCAGACAATAGTGTTGGTATTGGCTAATTTGTGTTTTGGTATTAGGGCATTAACAATCTGATGTGAAGTTAACATTTTGAATCAGCAGAGTCTGCTTGGCCTATACACCGATGAGCCAAGACATTACGACCACTCACGAGTGACGCAAATAACGTAAGTCATTGCTTAACAAGGGCCCATATCAAAATCTGGGTAGGTTAGATAATAAGGAAACAATCAGTTCTCATAGTGAGCGTGTTGGATGCAAGAGAAACGGACAGGAGTTAAGTCCTGAGTGGCTTTAATAAAGGCAAGATTGTTATGGCCTGACTGAGTCAGATCATCTCTGAAACTGCAAGATTTGTGTGGTGCTCCCCATCAGCAGAGGAGATTACCTACCAACAGGGGTCCAAGGTTCATCGGTGGTTGTGGGTAAAGAAGGCTATGCTGTCTGGTCCAACCCGACTGTTGCACCAGTCACAGAACGTTGTATCACAACACACAGTGCATCGCACCTGGCTGCGCATGAGGCTGTGTAGACTGTTCTGTGCTCATGATGTCCTTTGTAGAAAGTGCCTACAATGGGGGCAAGCGTCAGAAAAGGATCTTCTGCAGGATAATGCGCCCTGCCTCTTTGCACATTGTTCTGGAATGGTTTAAAGAACATTTCAGGAGTTTAAGGTGTTGCCCTTGCCTCCAAATTCCCAAGATCTCAATGCGATTTAGCGTCTTTGGGGTGTTCTGGACCAACATATCCATTTTGCAGTCGCTCCACCTCGCAACTGACTGGACTTAAAGGATCTGCTGCTAATGTTTTTGTGCCTGATACCACAGGGCACCTTCAGGGGTCTAGTAGATGCCTGGCCTCAGCGGGTCGGCGTTGTTGTAGCGCAATGTGGAGGACCCGGCATATAAAGCAGGTGGTCATCATGTTTTGGCTCATCTGTGTATACTGCAGCAGTTGCCTTGGTTGGAGGTCCCTGTCGAAGCCGAAAATTTGACTTTTGTTATAAAAACAATGAGCAGTAAAATCACTAGGCCTCACCAAGAAAATCAAAAAACAGATCTATTGTTTAGCCAATGTTTCTCTTTGTAGGTTGAGGGGATATGTACTGTAGTACATCGTACCTCAAGTTGTGGGAGAGTAGAAACATTTCTATTTAAAAGCAGTAAATAAATGTGTAGCTTACGGTATTATTACATGAATGTAGGTCTAAAATGTTCCCAGCGATAGGCAACTTTCGCCTCTACATGTTTTCTATGCAAGATTTGTTCCAAACAAATCGCTCAACTTGCTCTGCGGTGGAAGGACAAGAGGCCTTGTGTGTGTGTGCGCCTGCCTGTGTGTGTATTGGAATGTTGTTGCTGGTAGAGCAAGCTTGCTTGAAAGTAGCGATTTGGACCATCCAATAACACTTTACATATTTATTTCTTGTCCTATTACAACTTAACATTATGAATAGAGTAATGTAAGGTATTTAAAAATGGAGGTTGTTCATGAACAACACTGGGAGATACAGTGAGGTTTACTTTCAGTTGGCAGATCAAATTGTGTAATATTTGACTTAGTTCCGCGGTTTGTCATCCCAGCTCTGTTTTGGCTGTAAAATCCCAACCTACACTTGTTTGGCCAGCGTCAGGCGTCTGTAGATAAGAGTGGGGGAGGAGTGTAGTCCCAAATGCACTAATTTCCCTACTTCGTGCAATGCTCTGCCCCAAGCCCTTTTGGACCTAGTGCATTAAACGGAAAATAAATAAAGGGTAAATGGGGCATTTGGGACTGATTCTCAGAGCACACTACTATTTACAAACTAATTTGACAGAAACTCAATCAATGAACATGTATTTCTATTTCTTTCATTCTTTGTTTCTCTTTGTTTATCTGTTTCCCTCTTCCTCTGTCAGGTTTTTGCATCTTTGCATTTGTCAGACTTGGGCTGGTTAAAAATGTCTGGCTGGTGAATTATTTCATCTACCAAAAAGTTAATTTTGGTTGCTGGGAGCAGGGCTCCACTCTGCTTGGCACATTGTCCCACTTTCCACATTGGTTCCCTGCCTGCTTTCCCCTGCAGACATTTGTTTGATATTGTCAGTCTGTAGTTTTGATATAATATCTTTCTGCCCCTTATTTTCACCAGGAAAAATATTTATAATCTCAACAAGCCTTTCCTGGTTTAATTAAGTAAATATGTTGGCAACAAGTCTTTATTATGTTGCAGTATTACTTGGTGTTGCTCTCACTCCTCATGTGTAAATGTACTCAACTGTAGTTATGCAACAATACACCAGTGAATCAGCAGAGTGTCTTCTCCTTCCAGGGGTTAATTTAAAGATGTCCAAGAAATTCTGGTGATGCTGACTGGTTGTGCCACTGCATTGTTTAAAAAATGTGTGTGTTGCAATTCCCGTGGTTTCCCTTCTGCTCTGCAGTGTAATCCCATTCTGAGGTTTTGCCCTAGGGTTGCTCAGGGTGGGCCAACACATGCTTTACACCGTTGCACTAGTGTGTCAACCCTGGCCTTTGTTACCATATCGAAAGACCTGTAGAAACTCATGGTGGCTTCTAGGCATCGGCTAAATGTGATTAATGTTCCAACCAGTCATTTCCCACAGCCTCTGTCAGCCCTCCCACTCTTCCCGGCCCAGCAAGCCTCTCATTAACGATGGCTTAGCTACCGGATATGGAGAGATTCTCCTCACCTTTCCCAGTGTCCACGCCAAGACGACCACAGCCATCTGGCCGCTTGCGCTGTCTGTTGGCTGTGCCTCCTGGACTGTCTGTTCTCGCCCACTTAATGCCTTTCGGAGTAGCGAGGACGCGACATTCCTTGTAGTTCCCCCGGTTTCCAACATGTCGACTGCCCGTCCAGGGTTTTCTCTGATTCCCCCGAAAGCAAGTGAACGACGGCGGACACGAGGTGGCAGTGAAGGAGAGCTCTGTGTGGTATGGTACACACTGAGATGAGGTTACGGTCACCGATTTCACTTCACGAATGGAATGGAGTGGATGCACTGACTTGAAAAACGTACCATGCCCTAATACAAGAGGCACCCTGTACATACACTGAACACCGCTTCAACTTAAGCAGTTTTCTCGCAATAGCCTAGTTTGAGGAAAGATGAAGTTGGGCAGGGATGTATTTTATAACACGTGTGTGTGTTTTAGTTGTATAACATGCCGTGCTATAGGCTGTGAACATCCTCTCACGCTGGAGTTCTGTCGTTCTATCTTCATGCATGGTTGAGGGGGTTGCAAACGGCCCATTTCCTCATTTAGAGTCCCAGAACAGGGAGAGATAATGGAGAGAGAGGGAGGTAGGGTGGATGGGTGTGTCGGTCAGCTTAACAACTGACTAGCCAGAGGACACTGATAGGTTTAACTTAGACATAAGGAACCAACCTGTTGTTGAGAAACAAGTTATTGGGTTTTGAAGCACACGGTAAACAAATGACCATCAAGCTCCCAACTCTGGTCAAATGCTTTTGATCCCCCCTTCCAACATCTACTACTCCTGTCTTCCTTCCCTCCTCTCAATAGGAGTCAAAACATTACGCAACACTGCAGCCGTAGTGCACTTCCTTAAACTAATGGGCCTTATAGAGAGGGGTGTGCTTTTTGGGACGGACCCAGACACTATTATCAAAACAAATCCACCAGTCAGGTCCTGCTAGGCACAACTTCCACCCAGGAGGCATCAGCCTACACATTAATGTAGTGACTGCTGTCCTTCTCAGGTTTGTTGATATTTTCTTTTTTTATATTATTCTCATGGCACTGGTGACAGTTTTCGCTGTTGCCCAGCAATCAGCATTTTCTTTCAGCCAAAATAATAAATAGCTTTTTTTGTCACACGGAACAACTCTTCACTGATGCGTGAATGTCAATTGGCACATTAAAAAACAACCAATTCTAAACAAAGTGCTGTACCAAGTTGTGCACCAATCAAATACGACATTTCACAGGACTAGTCGATAAAAAAGACACCAACCAAGCATTTGGAGGAGGAAATGTTTTCAATAGTAACCGAAAAGGTAGAGATGGGGCGTATAATCGTTTTTAAGATGCATCGTGCTGCTGACGTGAACAATTCTGCATCAATGCATACTAAATAATTTTTTTTACAGAACAAATATGTACATAATCCCTTTTCTGCGTTCACAAACACCGCTATACCTGTGCTGTACAGTGACACAAAATCCGGAGTAACAGAGTCGATACGTAAGCCGGCTGACTGGTCATCACCTGCGATTCCTGGACATCCATCGTCACAGGCAAATTATATTTGCGATGACTGGCAGCTGAATACACAAACAAGAGGCTTTTACAAAAGCAACATAGGTTCCTAAATATTATTTCAGTTTGAATAAACACATTTAGATTTTCCACAAATGATACGATACGTTACCAATAATTAATTATACAAATAATTTCATTTGCATCAAAGGCAGCCTTTTAAGTTATAGTCTGTGTTATAGTCCATGTTTTAGACCATGCATTTTCCTGTAATAAAGTGGCTACAGAAATGTATGTTTACATTGTGTAAACTTTATTTTGTTACGCAAAACAAATCCTGAATAATTTGTAAAATTTCATGTCAACCTATTTTACATGTTCTTGGGTTTGAAAACCGATGATTCATTTAAAGTCTGAAAGAGAGCGTTTCAAGTATTTGTATTTTTAATAAAGTAATTGGAGGTCAAAATGCATTTTGATGCATCAAGAATCTGTTTATAATCAAATCATTACCCTCTGCATCGTAATCGAATCGTGATGCAGGTGAAGATTCACACCTCTACGAAAAGGCATCAGGCACTACTGTCCTATGCTTTAGTGCAGTGTTTATTGCACTAAAGATCATGTGCCTTTTTAGTTGTAATATCAGAAAAATGCTTTGCCTTTAGATGCATTGACAAGATGTTAATAGGATGCCATGAGATGAGTATTTCATAGAACGCTTGAAGCTTTATTCCAGTTCCTCTTTCCTACATTCTTGTCTAAGGGCGAGAGTCTCACTATTAAGCCAGGGTAAGGCTTTGACTTTGGGTCACAAAAGTTTGAGTGTGGCAGCAGTATCAAGAATGTTTAACAGTGGTATTAAACAGAGTAACTACTTATTCTGTACCCAGAGAGGAGGATGTTGACTCTATAAGGCTAGTAAATGGGGAAACAATGATAACATTAGAAAGTGTATTGATCATGTGTCTGAATGTAGCGATCTGGCATAATGGGTTCAAGTAATGGACAAGAGGGATGCATTAGAAATCACAGGTCGGATAGACAAATATCATCAAACTGAAGAAAACCTAAAGATGGAACAAGATCAAGTGTATGGCCATGTTCATGTGTTGGCCAGTTACAGACTGAGTTAAGTAACTGACTGACCAATGGCTTCGATGGACAACTGACATGAATATTAAAATCAACAAGTATTAGGATGTTGTCAGAGGTTGTAGCTTTCCCCCTGATGGCAACGTTCAGATACTAAACGAAGCATTGCTTGACCATGTGTGTTAGTTAGGCTAGCCTCAACTTGCTAACGAATGCCCTACTATTGATCTTAATTGGGTGATCAGTGCAATACTGTTTCTCACTGAACTTATCCACATCCACCATTACCTTAGTGTGTCATCAAAGTGCATCAATAACTCTTATGTATAGGGAATGCTGTGCTGTTTTAAAGGCTAATTCCTCAGTTGATGTCAGAAGAACCGGGTGCATTGCATGATAGTATGTTGAAAAGACAGCCAACAAGGATGTGTGCCAGCCTTGGTTTATCTGCAGCGATAAACCAAATACCATAAATGTACTCGGAAAAGATAATGACTTCGGCTCATATTCCTGTGTGGCAAATTTCTAATCATAATCCCTAGCAGACAAATGTGTCATGGATGTCCAACGCGGTTCCTGCCACATCCTACTGAGATTGTCTGTCATTGAGATGGGTGTTTTTGTAAAAGCACTTTGTGCTTTTCAAATAAATTTGAATTTGAAATGTCTGTTGTTTTTGGAGCCTCACCCCTGCGTGTTTGTTGACCACTTAATAAGAGTATTATTTTTTTTAAACTTTATTATAAGTTTCCTCATGTACTTTGTCTACATTGTGTGTTGAAAGACCTGGGGTTATAACACAAGCGCACATGCACACAGACATGAAACGTGAACACAATGTTATCCTTTGAAATGTCGTTGCTGTATAATTGCCTCATTTTGTTTTGGAGAGTGATTTGCATACAAGGCATCCTATGTAAATTTAAACCCCCCCCACATCTGAAATGAGCTGGGCTTGTTGAAAGAAGCCCACTCATGTTTTTTAAGACTCACTTCACAACAATGATTGAAACCTGCTCATTGTTGGACCCATGTTAATAGTGCCAACCTGTTGAGAAATTAATGTGGCGGATAACATTTAAAGTTCTTCTTAATAGCACGCTACCTTCTCATCAGAAGCATGTAGGCCCTAGAGATCAAATGCAGCACTGAATAAGGATAAGGGGACTCTGCGCCAGCGTGTCGTCCCACGTTGGGGGGGGAAATGTTGAGAATGGCATTACTGTGTAGTGACGGAGGTCGGCTATTTGTGGAATGCTGTCGTTGTCGTGGTAACACAAATGGGGGAGGATGAAAGGTGAAGAATCCCACGGTACTACAGCCATGCCAAGAGAGGGATGGAGTGGAACGAAGGGGATGTTGTGCAATGGCAGTGTTGAAAGAGGGGGTTGGAGAGACCTGATCGGGTGGAGGTGTTAAAGTTGGTCCTTGTGATTTTAGGCGGCTGTCATTTTGAGATGTGTAATTGCCGGTTATGTATTTCCGTCGCGGGTTTCATTGAGACATCCTGGGCTGACTCATTCTTATCCTACCTCATGGCGATTAAAGTCAATCTTACAGGCGAGCACTTTTCCTAATGGTGCAGATTACCGTGAGTTGACATAGCCAGAGAGTAATGCTCTCTGAACATCTGGTTCATTCTGACACTTCAGTTTTTTTCCCCCCTCTTATCTTTCAAAAAAATGAAATAAATTTTTTTTTTCGGGGCATATGCATGTTCATTTGTGTCATCTCGAAATGGTTGAGCCTAAAGTAAATATTTGTTTTCCACATCGGGTTCTATTTAACCCTTCTTTGTCTCCATCTAGGCACTGACATCTCTGTGGGAGAGGAAGTGGCCATCAAGCTGGAATGTGTGAAGACCAAGCACCCGCAGCTCCACATTGAGAGCAAGATATACAAGATGATGCAGGGGGGAGGTAAGCCACGCCCAGATCTATTACCATCGAATAGACTTACTAAGTCTTGTAGCGGCACTGACAACTGGGGTTGCATAATTTCCCAAATATTCTGAGGTGGAAACCGTTGGTGGGAATATATGGGAATTAATGGAAATGTATTTGAGTTGACAGGAATATAATGAAATGTATGGATTGTTTTATTGAAAGAATGTATTCAATAAGATTGCTCTCCAAAAAGATGAATCTGTGTAATGTCTTATCTGGAGTCTCTAGCTTAGCCTTTGGTTTGTTTTTTCCCCTCTACAGCCTGATTTGTTTCTCTGGACCTCCTCGATGTTCTCAGCTTGGACATTTGTTTCATGCTATGTCCATTCTTTAGGTATTTCCTCTCTGGCCATTATGTTCTCTCCCAGGATTTCTTTATCCACGTCTTTAACATCTGACTTGGATGCCTCTTACAGTGTTGCTGTCCAGCATTGTTAAGGATGGCTCTGGGTCTGCCTCAAGTTTCCCTGATGTCCACCAGTTTTTAAACCTTATATTTGTCATCCTGTTGTGCTTTTTTTGTGTGTTCCCAGTGTTCATCTGCTTGGAGCAGTGACGTAGGCAGGGCAGTACAGATTTCTTCTCATATCTTCAAGCAGAGTTTGAACATGAGATGGGATTGTCTCCTCAATCTGGGCAATGGGTGTTGCTGTAGGTTTCAGGAGTTTCCGGCTGCTTACCATGCTTTCCTAAAAGATATCATCCAGGAGGATCGTCTTTGTGGGGCTATCAATAACTGCAGACTGCGATATTGCCCTTTGCTTAGTTCTTTTCACTTTGTTGATGAGGTAGATTGGTGCAGTCATTTGGTTGTACACACTTCACCACCGTGGCTCTGAAAAGTACATCCAATGTTTTCAATTACACAATGTCTTTGTGGAGCAAGTTCAATGCATTAGCATCACAGCCTGTGGGTGTTATTTAAGGGTAGGCCTTCTCCACCAAGAGTTCATGCTTTGTATGGACCATTGTCACCAGTGCAAACGCCTTCTGTAGTCCTAGAGTTGTTGATGAATTACTTAATCTCATCCACAGTAAAGGGGTCCTGTGTGGTCTGTGGTCATTTGTGATAGTGTTCGTGTTTAAAACGGTTTCAGGGGATCCAATCGAGTTAGTTATTCCTTGCCCTCGTACATTCAACCACCTATCAGAGAGACTTTTGCTTCCTCTTTGATTTGCTTGGTCTGTTATATCTAAGTTGCATCCTGCAAATTGATAGATGGAGCATGTCTGGTGGGATAGTTGTATGCTGGGCGAAGATGAGAAATCTCTTTCAATACACATAGTTTGTGATATTAAGTGGTGAGTCAATTGCATACACTGCTCATGCTAGACTTTCATTAGCATTTCTCGGACTATGTTCATTCATTGAGTTAAAAAATCCTCTGATTCCAAGAGCACTGAGATCTATTCCTCTCAATGAGGTGACTGATTCATCATTTTCAATTTGAACAGAAGCAGAGGAAAAGTTGTATGGGGTTGCTTATGAGCAACTTGACCAGATTATTCTGCATCTTTGTGGCATTCTTGAGGTACCACTTTTCCTTCTACTTTGGCTCTGGTGAAATGTCTCTACACAAACGGAATGCAAGGCCATGACAGATGAATAGCTAAGCAGTTGAATTTATACTATGAAAAATTTATGGAAATTGATTATTTAACACTCCTAAAGTTGCATGCTTAATTAAGCTACAACCCACGTGGTATCAAAAGCAAGCTAGAAACTATTTACTACTTGCTAGTAAACTGTAATATAATTTGTTGTCTTACAAACGTGCGTGTGTGTATATTGGACACTAATAGGCATTCTTCCCCAAAACATACTTGAAGACTTAGGTTTGCCTTTGTGTATTCCTCCCCACTCAAAGTAAACTTTCATTTAAAGCTTGGGAATATAATCGTTTTTAAGATGCATTGAGTTTCTGCATCAATGCATTAAAATAAATAATACATTTTTGTTTTAATTGTTAAATATATACCCAGTACTGTTTTTTTGTAAATCAATACTCTTAGTAAATGTATATATCTTTTTTAAAGTTGTCCTTCGGAAGTATCACACGTGTGCCTGTCTGATGTAGGTCTAAAGTAGATAGGAGATGGCGCAGGGAGAGCAGCTGACTTCTTAAAAATGCACCTAGCTGCTTGAAAGCAGACATTGGGGCACATTTTGTTTTTTCAAGAAAAACAAGCTTCATAAATATTATGCGATGTCCAGATTAACGGCGTTGATGCATAAGCAGGCCAAGTGGTCATCTCCTGCGATTCCTGGACATCCATCGCCACAGACTTGTGTGTAACGGTAACTGCTCATTGTATTTGCCATGGCTTTTACGAAAGCCTCACAGGTTTTTGCTAAATGTTATTTCAGAGTGAATAATAAAAAATGTATTCTCCACCTAAACAATACAATGTTTTACCTCCTCATTTTACAAATAATTACATTTGCATAAAAGGCAGCCTTTTGTTATGTGTTTTACACTGTGCATTTTCCTGTAAGAAAGCTGCTACAGAAATTTATGTTTGTCAACTTTATTTTGTGTTTACACAAAACAAAAATACCTGAATAACTTGTAAAATAGATTGACATGAAATTTAACATGTTTTTGTGTTTCAGTTAAGTATTTGTATTTTAAATGAAATAAGATGCATCAAGAGTCTGTTTATTATCGAATCGTTACCCTCTGCATCGTAATCCAATCGTGAGGCAGGTGAAGATTCACACCTCTACATTCATTACTAATGCCTTCTATTAACATTGAGCAAAACAAATGTTCGCTCTAGTGAGCAGGCGCGTTTTAGAAGACGTTTGTCGGTCGTGACCTGCTGGCGTATTGATCGTCCCACCAGGCAGCTCTGATTGTAGATCATTTTTTATTAAACCAGGTTTCCACTCGGCCCCGAAGACAGTCAAATTGGCTATAAAGTAAGATGTCATACAGAAAGGATGTCCAACATGTTTCCTCGGGTGGCCATTCAAACACTATTGATGTTTCCCCACTTAGTTGACTTTACCCTGACCAGTCAGCCGGGAACCTGTGTCCTACTGACCTGTGTGTATTTAATGGTTGGCAGACCCCTGCAGCGTGTGTCTGTGTGTGTACGGCTCTTTGACCTGCCGGTGGGAGAGGATGGTGGGATCTCCTGGGTCCCTGGACCTAAACCACATGTCCTCTATACCTCTCTCTTTCATGAGTCCTCTCTTCTCTCCATCCACCCCTTTATCCCTCCATCCATTGATGGTCCTGTTTCTTCACTTATCTTTTCCATCTTTTTTGCTGGTCCCTCTCCACTCATGTTCTGCCTCGTCTCCCCCTCAGTCTCTGTGGCCAGATGGTGTGTGTCGACTAGGGAGAATAGTGGTGTCGGGGGAGGGGCGGAGAGGACCTCGCCACATTCCTCTTCCTCTGGGGCGCCTCCACCCATCACATCCCCTCCAGCATATTAATATTCATGCTGTGTGCACACGTGTCAGAGAGCCACGGAGCCTCCGGCGGAACGGCAAGAACAAAGCCCCGCCCGGTTTTCATTAAAGTCCTTTATTAAAGACATGTGATTCGGGTCATTGCTGTTCTCATCCCCATCATCATCATCCTGTCCCTGTTACACCTAGTCGCCCTTAAATCGATGGCGTCATGTGGCTTCATCCATATTGCTGCACTTAGTTAATCAATGTACCATATATGGCCCTGTTTGCAGGAAATAAAATCAACAGGAAATAAAAAACTATTTAGATTCAGTTAATATGCTCCCTAATATTCACAGGAATAAAGAAAAGAAATTCGATGTGGTCTATTTGATTTGTGCAAATAATGGTATGATCATCAGAACTGTGTTCCGGGCTCCCTCCGGTCCACACATCCTCTGCGGACCCCACCCACTCCATGTCCTTTTGGATGTGTGTTCTATTGAAATGAAAGGTTGCTGTTTTAGACAGTTTAGTCTTCTTGAGCGACCCTCCAGAACCTTAGATGGGCTGTATTCAGACATGGCTTTATATAGGTTCAGTAGCCTGGCCAGCCCAAATGGTTTCCTGCTTCCTTCATAGCACACTAGTGCCCTCTGGTCTGATGCCAAACTGTGTTAATGGAAGTTTGGAACAGCATTCAAATTGTACTTTAAACATATGATTCTGTTGTGTGTGCGTGTATAGTTAGGGTTTCTATCTAGGGTTAGATATTTATAGACAGTTTTTCTGGTTCCACTCGGTTTTCCTGTGTGACATGGGCTTTGTGCTGATGTAACGTGGCTCGCATGGGAGCTTCTTTCACTTTCTATGACAGATGCTTAAAACTCGTTTCACCGCACTGTGAGCAGAAAATGCATTGTCTCTCTGTCAAGCGAGCGAGGGCAGATTTTGCTGTGGTATGGAGAATGTCCCAGTCCAGGATATATTTGGGGCTGTGTCTGTCGTTGTGTGGGTACGTAAAGTCTCCTGTCCGAGTGGCTCTGGGTGTTTTTTAAATAGCTGATCTGGGAAAGGTGCTGCGTAAAGTGCTGACCAGTCCCCGCCGTAGAAGGGCATGCAGACGGACAGCCGGGCCAGATCCCCCCCAACCCCCTCGTTCAGGAGCGTTCAGCAGCTGTGCCACTACTACACCAGCTGTCTTTACCGAACGAGTGACTGGGTCCACCTGACCCAAACCTTACCCCAACTGGCTCACCTGTGTGTTATTCACTCGCTGGAAAGACAACGTGCCAGCCTTAGACAGAAAGTATACTGGTTTAGTCGCTCGACAATTGTTCTGTGTAATCCCTCCAGGTTGTCTAGTCTCTGTGGAGCTGGGCGCACTCTTCTGTCTTCCATCTCCTTCCTCTCTGGGTGTAGGTGGGCCTGTGGTGGCTATCTGCTCTTGTGTAGATCGTCCCATATTGATTCTTACCCTCAAGGTCGTCCGCCCCACGTTTATTGCCCCCCTCCCGGCGTATGAACACTCTCGTCTCTTGTATGCCCTCTGACAGCAGGGCAGTGTTGGTAATATGAGTGAACCTCCTGTGATTTATTTATTTTTTATTACACCCTGGCTCGCCGTTAACTGAATTGAATGCCCCCTCCTGCGTCAGATGCGTGTAGAGGTCACCTGTTCTCCCGGTGTTGGAGATTCTCCACCAGATGTGGGGCCACCTCCGCAACCAGGGCTGGCTGTGTGCTTGTACCCTCTGGTGTTTGCCGAGCGGAGAAACAACGCTAAATGGGTCTGTGTCTTTTTATCTTGGGCTTTATTTAACATACGTGGTGTTTTTACCTCTGTTTCTTCTGTAACCATCCAGTGGGGATCCCCACTATTAAATGGTGTGGAGCGGAGGGGGACTACAACGTGATGGTGATGGAGCTACTAGGCCCCAGTCTAGAAGACCTCTTCAACTTCTGCTCCCGCAAGTTCAGCCTGAAGACGGTCCTGCTGCTGGCCGACCAGATGGTAAGAGGATGTGTGACCACGCTTTCACGGTAAACTTAGCCGTGTGAGTTTGAAATAGTTCTGCACTGCTCCTATTAACCGGATTCCAAATGTAGAATGGTGTAAGGAGCGCAATGTTGGAACATGTTTTTTTCTCATTCTTTTTTTTCATGTACCATGTAAACAAAGTTGTCTCAACCCATCCAAAATATTTTCTCCGTTCACAGTTGGTACACAAAGTGGTTATACAGATAACCAATTTAAAACCCCAAACCGTGCCCGACAATAACGCATAGATTGGTGGCTAGGAAGAAATTCCCTCTCTTACTCGGCCTCCATTTTGATTATCAATATGGCCTCCCAGGTTGTACTGGGCTGGCATACAGCACCTCTTTGTTCACGCCGTCTTCCTCCTTCCTTGTAAGCTGTTGCTCCCCCGTCCTGTCTGACCGGTCAGAATGCTCTACCTGCCTTTGGTATCTAGTTATTTATTTACTGTCACTATGCAAGTACTTCCCTGTATAAATGTTACCTAAGAGTTTTATTTTGCCAGCATCCTCTATTGTTTGTTACCCTTTGTGGTGAAAGTCAAAGGACCTTTGAAACGTTTGCTGTTAATCGTTCTTGTGCCTTGGTCTAACCTTGTAGAACTACAAAAAGGACACTTGATCTGGCTGAATGACCACTATTGATATGGCTTTCATTGAATACGCTGGTCCCCAATCCTGTTTTGTGTTTTTGCTGTATGGACCAGCCATGCCAATATTGATCTGTGTTTCTTATTCTCTGTGAGGTCAAGCCTAGCTCAGGTTATTCCTGAAATGTTTCCACCTACTGAATGTTATAGTTTTTTAATTCGTAGTCAAGGTGTGAGATTGGCTAACAATTGCAGATGCTCTGCACCTTCCACCAGGAGTTGCTAGAGCGCGAGCTGTCCTGACACTGTTTTGCCAGACCTCCCCCATTCTAGTTGTTGATTGCAGTGTTACCAGGATGAGCCCTGTAGCCTCGGGCCAGTTGTTATTAATCAGGCTCTAATCTCTCCCCGTCTCGGTCTCCAGATCAGCCGTATTGAGTACATCCACTCCAAGAACTTCATCCACCGGGATGTGAAGCCTGACAACTTCCTGATGGGCCTGGGCAAGAAGGGCAACCTGGTGTACATCATCGACTTCGGCCTGGCCAAGAAGTACCGGGACGCCCGCACTCACCAGCACATCCCCTACCGCGAGAACAAGAACCTGACCGGCACGGCGCGCTACGCCTCCATCAACACACACCTGGGGATCGGTAGGTCCCAAACAGTACCGTCTCACGCATTTAACCCCCCTCCATCAACACACACCTGGGGATCGGTAGGTCCCAAACAGTACTGTCTCACGCATTTAACCCCCCTCCATCAACACACACCTGGGGATCGGTAGGTCCCAAACAGTACTGTCTCACGCATTTAACCCCCCTCCATCAACACACACCTGGGGATCGGTAGGTCCCAAACAGTACTGTCTCACGCATTTAACCCCCCTCCATCAACACACACCTGGGGATCGGTAGGTCCCAAACAGTACTGTGTCACGCATTTAACCCCCCTCCATCAACACACACACACACAGGGAATAGATTAGGAAGAACTCAGTGATGCGCCCTGACCTTTCTCTCTCTGTCTACAGAGCAGTCTCGTCGGGACGACCTGGAGTCTCTGGGCTACGTCCTCATGTACTTCAACCTGGGCTCTCTGCCCTGGCAGGGCCTCAAAGCTGCCACCAAGAGGCAGAAGTACGAACGTATCAGCGAGAAGAAAATGTCCACCCCCATTGAGGTCCTTTGCAAGGGATACCCCTGTAAGTAGCTGAACACTGAAAAACTGCTGTTTGGTTGTTCTGCAACAGTTGTCGTATAGTGAGTTTGAATGTTGAAGATATTTCATCCTGTTCAATACAATCAGGCAGATAAAAGTAGGACTGTGTTTTGACCCGGGCTTTCCTTTCCTCACAGCGGAGTTTGCGACGTACCTGAATTTCTGTCGTTCTCTGCGTTTCGATGACAAGCCCGACTACTCGTACCTCAGGCAGCTGTTCCGGAACCTGTTCCACCGGCAGGGCTTCTCATACGACTACGTCTTCGACTGGAACATGCTCAAGTTTGTGAGTGCGATAAGATCTGTGTTGGGACAACCTTATTCTACCAAATGATGTAGTTAGTTACAATGTTGTGAACAACGCATTCCTCCAATCTTCTCAATGTGTAAGGAACCCGAATTGCTGAAATCCGTACCAGTAGTTAAAGGCGTCTCTGGTCAGGGAAGCGTATGTGACCGTGTTGTGTGTCTTTCCAGGGTGCTAACAGGGCAGCGGAGGATGCAGAACGGGAGCGAAGAGCGGGGGAGGACCGGTTGAGACAGGGACAAGCCAGAGCCCCTGCCGGAGCCCGAGGAATCCCCTCCGCCTCCGGGAGACCCCGTGTCACACAGGAAGCCGCCGCACCGTCTCCGCTCACTCCCCCCTCACACACGGGTCAGTAAGAGGGCCCGCTGTTCAAAACGGGTCAAACATACCGCGCTGTGATTCGTCAATCTCCCTGAAGGAAGACTGAAATGTTTTGTCCCATGATGCCCTTTCATCCCCAGACAGATTAACTCACTAGAAGCTTTTTTGTCATGTTTTTGAGTGAGGACACCCGAAAAGGGTGTTTATTGGCCATTGTCTGAAATGTCAACCGAACATTAATTTTCCCATTAAGTTCCAGTTTCTTAGAAGTCATCCTTATGATTGAAACATGAGATGCACCGAGGGATGGGTGTCGGACTAGTGGACTAGCCGCATGTGACATCTGTTGAGCCGGCAAATAAAAGCCCATGTGAACACCGCACACGTGATTCCTCCCTCTCTGACGTCCAACACTGACACACGCTCGTAACCACCAGCGGACACGCATGCGCAGACACGCCTTAACGGTGACCTTCAAATGTCCTCCCGACGTGTGTCTGGCAGAGCTGAAAGCTGTGTGCAATTGCAGTGCGGAGAACCGTCAAATGCTTCTTGATTAAAGGCTGTGTGTCCTGGGTATGTGCGTCAGGCCGCAGGCTTTCCCCAGCCCTGTTAGACTATGTTAACTCAATTGCCTCCTGTACTGGTCTTAAACAGCAAAGCGATTCGTAAAAACACTCCATATGTAGTGCCTCTCCTTAGACCAATCAGTCTAGAGTTCATGAATACGAGGCAACCATTTGCCGACATCCTGTCCATCAACTCACCTGGAAAAATGTATTCCGCCCTTGGTGCTGCCTGATTGCTAGTAGCTGGATTTTAACCCATTGGTGCAGTGATGTCATTCAGAAGTTCAATACAATGCAAATACAATACAATCAAATCCCCGAGCTGATTCATTACCACCTATCATATGGAACAAATTTAGCCAATGACATGCTGCTCATGTTATATCAAACCAACCGGTTTAGCCCATAGGTAACCCTTATGTAACTCATGTCCAGCCTGTAGAGAATCTGTTTATATTTATAATTGGGTAGTATTTACTGTTGTCAGTGTTTTGTTTTACCTTTGAAACACAAGAAACCCATCCTCTAAAAAAAAATATTTTGTCAGCTGTCTGTGTGAATGTGCATTTTTATTTCCCTTTGTGTTGTCTTTGGGTTTTAATGTTCATGTTCCTCCTTATTCCAGGCATGGAGCGTGAGAGAAAGGTGAGCATGCGCCTCCACCGGGGAGCGCCGGTCAACATCTCCTCGTCAGACCTGACTGGCCGACAGGACTCGCGCATGTCCACCTCTCAGGTAGCAACACGCAAACGCGTCAGCCGAGCATCAACATGAATCGCAGGTTTCTTGTGCTGTCGTTGATGAATTTTGTTTTCCAACCAAATTTTGTTACCAACTTCACATGGGCTTCTCACTGTGAACGACCCCGGATCCGCCAAATGGGAAATTGTTTGGCCGTCGCTGTTTTTTGATCATGCACCCAGACCGATAACGTTACGTTTTCCCTTTTTCCATAAGACTGCGCAGGAGGTAATTGACATGGTGCCTCTAAACGTGCTCTTCAGCAGTAAAAGCCCAGGTGTGTCTCAGAGTCTGTAACTCTCAACCGCGGAGTTTGGCACAAGCCTCTTCTCGATCGTGAATACCGGCCTCCTCTGCCTATCTGGGGGTTTTGGCCAATATGATCTAATGCCTACGTGACCTCAACTACACAACCGGCATCAATGCATATCAGTAGATATGGGATAGTTATTTTGCCTTGCAATATTAGTTGTTTTGCATGTAGAATGTTTGTTTTTGTGCTACTGTGGAGAGCAGAATAGCCAGAACTGCTATAAATCAGTCCAAGTATCAAGAAAACTATAGTTTTTCAATAACTAAAAATGACAAAAATATTGTGTTATGATGTCCCTGGTAATTCCCAGCTTTACAAACAAGGTTGTGGAAACCTTTAGAAAGGATATGACTGTGCAGCATCAAGTGTGTCGGAAAGCTGATCCCAGTGAACAAGCATTTTGGCGTCAGGCGTCGTGACTGTGTGGGCTACTAGTTGCGCCATATGGCTAAGCCGACCGCACGTTGGGGTGAGAGTGAACCCACGCTGTCCTGTACTCTGTGTGTGTTTACTGTAGCATGGTTTATGACTATGGTACAGACCACCACATATCTTTTCACAAAATGTTCTTCAATCAGGTTTTAATGGAGGCAGTCGTTTCAGTTTTTCAACCCTGTAGAAATGGCTCCTAACGTAAACACCCTGTGGATTACCGTTACAGCTAGCGTCACACTAAGATATTTCTCAAACACAATAACCCTTATTCCCCATTTAGTGCACCACTTGAGCGTGTGGTCAAACCAAGTCCACTATATGGGGAATAGGGTACCATTTGGGATTCCTAGCCAATTGAGTGTTGTTTCTTTTCCGCCCTGCTGTCTCCCCCCTCATACCTCCCCACCACTCAGAATAGCATTCCCTTCGATCATCATCTGGGGAAGTAGCAGCGTGCCACATCCTGGTGTGTACGGCTGGCCGCCTCCACCCGGTGAGTCTTGCCGGTTTTTCCTAGTGGCATCATATTTTTTGTTTAGCGCATTACTTTTGACCTGGGTCCCTTTTGAATATTTCACGTGGTCCGTTGACAGCGTTATGGAGTCTTTGGATAGTATCCTGACTTGTTCCTGGGTTTGTATCAGTATTCATGGGACTCTGGTCAATAAGGTTGTGCTATTTTGGAAATCTGGTGCCTTTTTGGAAACTGATGTGAGTTAGTGTGGATGTCTGTTCCCAACCCCAGCTTGAGTTGCTTCATCCACTTGTCTTCTTCCTATTGTCTCGGATGAACCTGAACAAATCAGCCTGGTGAAAAGGCTTTTTGGGCTGTTAATTCTCTCTCTGCCACCAGCTGGGCAATTATGTAAGGTTTACCATAGAAATTCTGTAAATATGTATTTTTTTTATTGTTATTACAATGTGTCAGTTGAGGTGGTTCTGGAAGGTCAGAAAAATTCTGTTTCAGAACAGCGTATTATGGAATAAGGGAACATGGAATTCTGTCTATGGTTTTGGTAATAAAAAATTACATCTTCCACATTCTTAGTTTTTTTAGAACAAGAACCCATCATTGTTCATGGAGGAATCTGTTTTATCCTGAACAAAAACAAATTATCTTTAGGAAAGAGAACCTAGCAGGCTGGTTCTCTGGCTTGCTAGCTCAGCTGAGTACTGACTCAATGCTAATTTCTAATGCTAATGTGTAGTAAATTATTAATGAAGTCATAAGGCAGTTGCTGTTCTGCCGTAACAAGCTTTGGTGCATTGAGTACCGGAAGTCTGGCTAGCTACCCTGAACAATGTATAGGTATAGTACAACTTAATATGCTAGCCTTCAAACTATCTAAAGTTACTTAAACATGGTACCTGGAAGCCGCTGCAAAATAGAACAAGTAGTCCTGCCAGCTGTGTTCAAGTGTAATAGTTTGACTATGGTCTCGTCAGATGAGCATATTTTTCTTCCATTTGGCAAACTCAAGATGCCATGTCAAATCTTTCTAGCCACAGTAGTATAAAGTAGTGCTGCAGAGTTGGTCATCATTCTGTTTTTTGTTTATCTCTGCAGTGAAACTGAATCTCTGATAATGGCAGTTTGGTTCTTGGTCACCTCCCTGACCAAGGTTTTTCTTGCTCGGTAATATTGTTTCTCTATGGTTGGTTTTGACAAGCAATGGGATAGTTTGGGTTACTGTATCAAACAGGCCCTGCCAGATGCCTGGCTCAGTTTGACCTATACGGAATTAATCCACTAAACTCCACTCCATCTGTTGCATCAAAACACGATAATCCAACCTGCTGGTTTAAAATAATCTCTGGTCAATTCAATGTCCTCTATGCATGTTTGTCAGTTGAGGAAACTTAGAAAGTATTGTTGTAGTATTAATCCTGTTTCCAGAAACCTCTGCTCCTCATTGAATGAGGACTGATGAGAATGAACACCTAAACACCAGCTGACGTTCCCAATCATGTGAAGCTTTATTAATGCCCATTGGGTCATTCTAATGAAATCCTGGTTTCAAATATTTCAAACATGAACATTTAAAAAATACATCAAAAGGAAACGTTGATAGCAAGGTGTTAGGTTATTGTGAGTAATAATCTAAAAACATGTACTAACAATATAACATTCTTATTCACATTTTCCCAAACAAGTTCTTGAACAAATCTCATTACCGCAACTATCCAAAATACCTAAAACGTCCTTCTATTTTTGTAAATCAATTATTAAATAGGCCTGTACAAAGTTACAGGAATCTCTGGGGAAAAGTTTTTTTTAAATGAATACATTTAGTTATTTTTGCTATTTTCTCTCGTTTCCGCAACACTCCCCATGATCTAGAACCGTTTGTTTGTGATATTTGATCCAAACCTAACATTTGAAGTCATACTGCAAAACTGCAAAAAAACAATAATATTCTGGACACAAATTGAAAGACAAAATATTATTTGTTATTAATTAATTAATAGCTGAATTATCACTTATTTCAGTAATGAGATACATGTTTCGGAAATGAGGCTGATGATTTCGGGAATGAGAATTAGTAATTCAATAACCAGGACCCCTGCATAAAAGCACCATAACTCAATAAAATCTGAAAAACATTTGTGGTTAAAATACAATATATAATATGCACATTTACAGAACTATAACAAAACGCAAGCATGTTTCATAAAACAAATATCATGAATTTTCACCAGTATTGAACTGAATACATTTAGTTCACTTCAGTCCAAACCAATGCTATACACAATACAAACAATCGCAAAGCGATAAGGCCAGATAACCCTTTTTTCTTTTAATGTTGTTCAACGATCAGATATTCCGTTTTTTTTCATGTTTCCATGTAGTTTTCTTTTCCGATTTCTGAAAGTGTAACATAACATCAGAATGTAGTATATCTCTACAATAGAGCTATTGCAACTCTACAATCTAATGTCGTCTGACTAATTACATAATAATTAACATAATACGTCCATCTTTATATCTTTTTTATAGAGCCTATAATAACAACCAATGGGACTTAATTCAACAAAACTAACATAATAACAGCTACACATGACACAACTTGCTAAATTCATTTTCTGACTCCTAAACTTTCTTTTTCCTTCCTTCTGTATTCCTCCAAGAGTTCTGGATTGCTATAACTTTTGTCTCTATGCTTTTTTTTTATCTAGCACTTGCGGCAACTTTATTTTTTGCACTAGCTGTTTCACTGCAATACAAATCAGCATAACATCAAGTTTGTTATTGAAATCAGTGGGAGACATGTACAGTGGAGGAATTTTTTTTTTGATCCCCTGCTGATTCTGTATGTTTGCCCACTGACAAAACATTATTAATCTATAATTTTCATGGTAGGTTTATTTGAACAGTGAGAGACAGAATAACAACAACAAAATCCAGAAAAACACATTTCAAATAAATTAGAAATGATTTGCATTTTACTACTTACTATAAGTATTGGACCCCTTTGCAAAACATGACTTTGTACCTGGTGGCAAAACCCTTGTTGGCAATCACAGAGCCCAGACGTTGGCCACCAGGTTTGCACACATCTCAAGAGGGATTTTGTCCCACTCCTCTTTGCAGATCTTTACCAAGTCATTAAGGTTTCGAGGCTGATGTTTGGCAACTCGAACCTTCAGCTCCCTCTACAGATTTTCTATGGGCATAAGGTCTGGAGACTGGCTAAACCACTGCAGGACCTTTAATGTGCTTCTTCTTGAGCCACTCCTTTGTTGCCTTGGCCGTGTGTTTGGGTCATTGTCATGCTGGAATACCCATCCACGACCCATTTCCAATGCCTTGGCTGAGGGAAGGAGGTTCGCACCCAAGATTTTATGGTACATGGCCCTATCCATCATCCCTTTGATGCGGTGAAGTTGTCCTGTCTCCTTAGCAGAACCCCCCCCAAGGCATAATGTTTCCACCTCCATGTTTGACAGTGGGGGTGGTGTTCTTGGGGTCATAGGCAGCATTCCTCCTCCTCCAATAACGGTGAGTTGATGCCAAGGAGCACGATTTTGGTCTCTTCTGACCATAACACTTTCACCCAGTTCTCCTCTGAATCATTCAGATGTTCAGATGGGCCTGTACATGTGCTTTCTTGAGCAGGGGGACTTTGCGGGTGCTGCAGGACTTCAGTCCTTCACGGAGTAGTGTGTTACCAATTGTTTTCTTGGTGACTATGGTCCCAAATCCTCTCGTGTAGTTCTGGGCTGATTCCCCACCATTCTCATGATCATTGAGGTGAGATCTTGCATGTAACTGTTGTAAACTTCTCACCAACCTGCTTGGCGATGATCTTGTAGACCATTCCACCCTTTGTGTAGGTCTACAATCTTGTCCCTGACATCCGTGGTCTTTTTTGGTCTCTTTGGTCTTGGCCATGGTGGAGAGTTTGGAATCTGATTGATTCATTGCTTCTGTGGACAGGTGTCTTTTATTCAGGAACCAAGCTGATATTAGGAGCACTTCCTTTAAGAGAGTGCTCCTAATCTCACCTTGTAACCTGTATAGAAGACACCTGGGAGCCAGAAATCTTGCTGATTGATAGGGGATCAAATACTTATTTCACTGAGTAAAATGCAAATCAATTTATTACTTATTTGAAATGCGTTTTTCTGGATTTCTTGTTATTCTGTCTCATTGTTTATAAAAACCTACTATTAAAAAGAATAATAGACTATTCATTTCTTTGTCAGTGGGCAAACATAAAATATCACTGTAGGTAGTGCTGTAGACACTTTCCCAGCGAAAACTAGTTTGACATTTAAAAATTAGGGGGGGCGGATGATTTAAAACAATGAATCGCTAAAACAAGGGCAAATTATCACTACCATAACAGCAATTCTCATTACCGCAACAGGCATCCTAGTGTGCATTGCGGAGGATGAATGGAGCTTGTGTATTTAGCTAACAATGGAGAAGCCATTATGACTCTGCAAAAACGTTTTAATAAATCATGAACGTATCTACCTTTATATTGATCAAATAATAATCATCAAAGCTTTTTTAAACATGTTGCAATAATGACAATCAATGTACAGGAGATGAAGGGAGAAGTTTTCATTTTAAAGTTTGAAAAATGTAAGAAAATTAGCTTACTTGGTGTCCATCTTCTAGCTTCTCTTTGTGATGCATTCTAACCGAATAAAACTTTATAAAAAATACTGGAACATGAACAATGTTACCAAGGATGACACAATGATTTTACACCCCCAAAACATTATTTGAATATTAAACCGGTAAAATCAATATATTTTGCTTTTTGCGAGACATGAACAATATGCATTTTGTTTTCGTGAATATTTTCACAAATGTCTTTTGTTTAAATCTAAAATTCAATCAAAGATCCATTAAAATGAATGTGGACGCATTGCGGTAATGAGAATTTCAGCTCAAAATCGATTAAAATACAGTCATTTTTTTTTTTTTTACTTATAAATCTTACACTGTACAAGAGAGCGCAACACTATCTTTATTATTATGTTGTTGTTTTTATCTAAGCTGATTTTTATTGTTGAAAAGATCACGGCCGTGGTTTATCATAGGTTTCGTGAGAATGAACCCATTACCCTTCAAATAGTATGAAACAATGTTAGTTTAAAAAAACGAATATATAGTTCTATCTATCTCTGTGTGTGTCTGTGTGTCTGTGTGTCTGTGTGTCTGTGTGTGTGTGTGTCTGTGTGTGTCTGTGTGTGTGTATACACACACACACACACACACACACACATATATGTATATATGTGTGTGTGTATATATATATATATATATATAGTGGAACTGGGTTTGAGTTTCAGAATTGAAGACCCCTGCACTATAGCCTTGGTTTTAACCACTTACTGTTGTGACAGAGTTAGTGATGGGAAAATCAGATCTACTGACTAGGATCTTTGAATCATGTTCAGCAAAATGAAATATTGTTTTATCAAGTCCTTCCGTTAATTCCTCTGAGAGGCTGGATTTCTATTGTGTACAGTTATCATAGTCCTAATGTAGAACTTTAGCATCTATTTAATCCACATGTACACTTGTGTGTGTATGTATATAGATGGATAGATAGAAACATGGATAGATAGAAACATGGATAGATAGAAACATGGATAGATAGAAACATAGATAGATAGAAACATAGATAGATAGAAACATAGATAGATAGAGTAGTTAGCATATCCCCCCCCAAAAAATGTGTTTATCCACTTTAAAAGTAGGTTGTTCCTGGGACTTAAACCCTTCTGTCAAACCCAGACCCCATTCCCCCTCTAGTGGATGGAGGCCACATAGCATTTTCCTGCTTCTAACACATCAACTTGAGGACAAAAGGTTTACTTGTTGCCTAATATATCCCACCCACTGACAGGTGCCATGGTGACGGGATAAACAATATCGACTGTGTCGTTTCTGTAAGTGTCCCCCACATCCACCCCTTTCTTCTTATCCAAACCGCACCAAAAATAGATGATAAACAAAAAATTATTAACAATAATACAATGGCCAATTAGCTAACAAAACAGTTAAATGAAATTAACAAGTTGGATAACTTGATTTTTGGTGGGTACGGGGTAATATTTTATATTATAAAACACAGCATGTTAAATCAATTTACTTGAATCCATTTAAAGCCCGACTGCTTTCTTGGCAATGCGGTAGGGCCAAGACAGTTATTTTTTTTCCTGATGAGGCAGTCTGGAACGGCTGAAGCTGTGCGTCGGCAACGGACGTGCAATCACAGTGACATTGTGAGCTCTCGTGAAATAAAATATTCTCCAGTTTCATGGTTGTAGCGCCAAACAATAAAGGAATTGCCTTGGTACTTTTCCTTTACAATGACACTGCAAAACATAACTCCCTCCTTAAACTCCAGCCATGTTTTTGGAACACTTTCATTGTATCGCCATTTTTCACAGAAATCATTACTTTCGTTGGGTGGAATGACGAGTGGTCGCTTGCATTAGCTATGGTAGGAGTGGTCTCCTTGGCCTGAATGGTTTTGTCTTTGTTGGGGGCACCACTCCCGCAATAAACCTCCACTTGATGGCTGCGTTACCTTAAACTATCATCAAGTAGATGTACCTCAGGTTTTAGCTGCTGTATCACAAAAGAAAAGATGTTTGCTGACAGACACTTAACGTTACATACTCCACACAAGCATGACACATGCAGGGCCTCAGATCCAACAGATTGAAGTGAAAGCAAGCCAGCTGCTTTCTCTTGCCCATATATGAAATGATTTTGTTCTTCCCGCCAGTGTGGCGTGTAGTCTTTATAATTTACTCGACACAGACTAAATCTACCCGCATGTGGCAAGTGCTAATTTTAAGCCCTGCTCAGCCCCACATAAGGGATGGCCAAACAAGTCCTGTATTTCTAAAACATCTTTGAGGGAGCCACGGTTTGCTCTTGTAACTGTGCTCAACATGATCTCTATAGCGGGAAAAAATTCTAGATCATCAGCACTGATCTAGAACGCTGGATTACCGACCCCAACTTTCCATTTTTATGTGTAATTTGCGTGGCATTTTAGTACTTCCACATGACAGCACTACACACTTCTGTCTGAAGGTACCAGAATGTGACGCCCCTGTTCATCATTTAACGTCAGAGGGGAACAACACATTGTGCTGTTTGTTATTTAGGCCCTGTGGTTATGTTGTGGGCATGCCCATGTCACTGACTTCCTGTATGGAGGTTCCCCTGTTTCTCTGCCCTTTTGTGACTTTTTGATATCTGTCTTTAATCTCACTAAATGTACACGTCTGACATTGCACCCATCTCACTATGTGCACTACTTTTGATAGGGCCTGGTCAAAAGAAGTGGACTTGGTTGTAGACACCAAGGCATATTCATGTGGAAAAATACAAAGGGCTCTTTTG
>JACXGK010000345.1:46055-66421 GCA_016801125.1 Novumbra hubbsi
ACACACACACACACACACTACACACACACCGACGCTTTGATATCTCTTGCTGAAACAATACGTCGATAAACCAATCGAATGACCGGACATAACGAATCAAACTATCAAATCAGGACAAGGACCTCATCTGCAGTAGTCAACCGGCTAAATAAAACCGAGACTGATGCTCCAGCCCTTTCATACAGTAAAAAGGGATTAGGAAGTGCTTACAAACACACACACACACACACACACTTAGAAAGAGAGAGTGCGTTCGGCCGTGCTCCTGATATCGCTTGCCATCACAGGACGTTTCGCTTTTCTGATGTGTAGAAGAGATAGTTGAATAAAAACTACAAATAGGCGGGCAGGGATGTGGATGCCGTTGCCAACCACAGCATCCCCAGAACAGTCAACTGCCTCCTCTTCAACCTGCTCTCTCGGGGAGGACACTGGCACACACCCCTTCCTACCCTTGTCCGTACACTCCACAACTCCTGTCATTTTACACTTCTCCATTTACCTTATTCGACAGACGCTCTTATCCCGAGCAACTTACAGTAGGGGAGTACATACGTTTTCACGATTTGTCCACATCGCGCAGAATTAAACCCACTATCCTGTCGCTACAAAGACCACACTCTTCCAGGTGAGCTTTGCAGGAGCCGTCTTCATCCGCCGTCGTCCACGCTGTAAACATTCACCCTTCTCCAGCCAGCCGGCCTGCAGAGCTGCCGGCCAGACTTAATTAACCCTTGTCCTGTTTCTCTCTCCACCTGTCTTGCATCTTACTTTCATGCTGTTAATTTTGTTTCCCTTTTTTTAAATTGTATTTCTTTGTATTTAGCTGAAATTGATTAAGACTTGTTTGTACTGGCTAACTTCTGTTTTGACTGCAGCTCTCTCTTTGTCTCAGTCTGTTTTATATGGTAGAGAATGTGAACTGAACCAGGTGGAATTGACTGAATTATGAGTCATGACAACTTCTCAATTTTGTGGATATTGAATTGTTTTTTTTGGACGCAATGGTGAAAGGAATGTTGAATGAGTAATCAAACTACAGGCCCCTAGTGGTGACTCTGCGAGAGTCATTTTAGAGGTCTGTCTTTGCAACCTGTAATGGCCTGGATGCCATTTTGTGAAAGACTCTTAATCCCACAATGCTTAGAACGAGAAGGCCCTTCTCCAAGATGACAGTGGGTTTGTAGTTATGAAACCTTTTACAGAGGGTAAAATTGTCGCCCAAATGGCACCCTGTTATTTACATACTACACTTTTTGTCAGAGCCCTTCAGACTTGTTAAAAGTTGTGCCTATTTAGTGAATAGGGTGCCATTTTTGATGTGGCCTTCTCTGTTGTTTTTATAGGGGACGGTGAGGAAGGACATCCTCTTGTGTTCTTAAGGTGACAATGTGTCTGACTGTTTTAAATAAAGTGTTGTTTGTGAGGGAGGGGAGGGTTACCTCTTGTACATTAGGGTGGGATTATGGTGATTTCAGTACTAATTGGACAAACGCCTGTAGCGCATTTACTCCACAAAACATCACGTTGTAAAGCTTTTCGTTGAACAGTTTCCATTGGACAAACTGAATGAAGGTTTTTAGTCAAATTGAAGATTATGGGCAGACCAACCTGAAATGATCCAATAGAATCTTTTTTGAGGAAATCTTTCACAAGCCAAAGGTTTTGTTTGGTGGAATGAATCCAGCCTCCTCCCAGTATCCCCCCCTCTTGGTCAGAAAGCTGTGAATTGCCTTTCATATTTTTCATGTAGCAGTCATATAATTTTTTTTAAGTACTTGGTGGTCAGTTAAATGTGTTGGGGGGTCTGTGTTAGGGTTGGCGGTGTGATTAGCTAAAATACTACACGTTTGGTATCAGTCCACCACATTGTCACACTTTTTATTTTATGGTAATAATCAGTAAATATTTTAAGATGTTTCCGCCTAATGAAACTAAGGTGTTGTTTCTTTTATTTTTTAAGAAAACAGTGAGTATTAATAACTGGCCTACCAGAGAGCTAAGTTGATCTTTACTGACCTGCAAAGCCGGAATTATTGGTGCAATGTTGTAATTTACCAGTGCGCCGAATTCCGGCTTCCCCAGAGGACAAGGTTTGGTTTGGCAGATGCAACTGACTCCTTTAGATTCAGATTCTCCTTTAATTCACTCAGGCTCCCGAAAGAGGTGGACCCGCAGATCATATCCATGTAGCAAAGTGTCTGTAGTCCTCTGTTTTCTGGGTTTCGGGGTAGCCTGGTACCAACTCAGGTTGTGCTCTTGCCAACCTGTGTCTTACTCAATACTGCAGAGGGAGTGGTGATGAGTTGGTGAGATGTGGCCCGTGGTCTGTCTCCTGTTCTCGTGTATATAGGATGTGCCTACCAATGGCCAAATACCACGGCTGAGCCTGAAATCCCCCCTCTATCCTGGTCTAGGGCACTTCTCATTGAACCCTTGGTCCAATGAAGTTCACTAGACCAGGATTAGGATGCCGTTTCAGACACAGACCATGTTCGCTTGCAGAGCTGGTAGGTGTTGTGGCTAACTGCTGATCCAAGGTCAGGTGTATTTAATTATCCTAATGGTTATGGTTAGGAGTTGAGGAAAACTGCTCATAGATCTGGAGTTGGTCTCAATTTGTACATTCAGCTCTGTGCTAGCCACTGTGTGCGTGTAGTATAATGATGATTATGAAGCTGGCGTGTGGAGGGATTGGATTGCTTCACTCTATTGTAGTTTATTGTAAGTTAGTTTTAAGTTCTCGACTGACTGGTCGGCAAAAAAAATAAATCTTACCACCTCATTCTTCACCAGCAGTGTGGGTGATGATAAACGCAAGTACTCTTCAGTTAAGTACACTTATAAACGTGGGATCACTTGTTTCTTTCTGGATACATGTCATGTTTTTATTTTTTTTCTCATTGGTTTTTAGTTCCTGGTTGTTTTGGGATTGTGTTTGACTTCACAAGGACGAACGCCGGAACCTTGTGTTGGTTCCCACAATGCATCACTCTCTGGTGGTTGAGTCATAGGATCTTTTCCTGTCACCTTTGTCATCAGAGATGCTCCTCATTTGTAATGCCACTGTATTTGTGTATTTTAAAATTGTGTAAATAAATTAAGTACTTGTATACTTTTGTGTCACTTGTTTTAATATGTGAGCAGTTTGCACATCAGCATTCCTCAAGTGTGTTTATGGTGACATTAGGTGTTAATGTTAGAGGTTCAAGCTGAACAAGTGGGGTTCAAGTATGGGCAATTCAAAAAGCCAATACTGTAGTCTACCACAAAGTGGCGCTGTGGCACAATATCCTTCCTATCTGTCCTGTAGCCCTGCCACACAAACAGCAGGACTGTTACGCAAGTCAAGCCACGGTGTAGCCTGCATCACACAGCACCCACACAATAACATTTACATGATTTGAAGCTCTGCTTTGTTTTTCAAAGCAGAGCGGTAACCGGTTTTAGGTTTTGTCCTTGTAACAACAGTAAAGACAGATAGAAACACCCTACTGGGAACATTAAGACACATTTTACGGGGCTCGAGCACTGCGTCCTTGTTAGTCGTTTGTGGCCTGAATGGTACGCATGTCTGTAATTAAACAGGCTTCTTACTTTTCATTCATCTGCACTGATGCAAAAGAACAGGTCAGGTGAATGAAATCCATAGGCTTCTCGCACCATTTTGCTCTTATTCGTCTTGTGTATTCAGGTTGTTGCAAATGTGGAGTGCTGGTGAGGTCACATCAGGCATTCAGGCCCAGTAAACAGGAGTCTGGCGAGGGAAGGACGGCACAATGTCTGGAACAGAGTTAATGGAAAGGTATCAACCACATATGAATTATGTTTGACTCCTCCAATTTGAGTAATTACTTTGAGCCTGGCCTCATCAAAGTGCCACAAGCTAATACTGATGTTTCTCAGTAAACTAGTGAAATCCTTATGTCACTCATTGTTTTTCCACTGTCAGTGCTGAAGAAAAGGAAGCCAGCACAGCCATGTCAAGTTTGTCTGTTTTGTTTGTTGTGTAACATGGAAGTTAAACACTGCATTCTTTTTGGACTGGTATTTCCATTTTGTTCAAAATGAATACACCACAATCTCATCCAGTAGGTCGCATGAATAGGAATCCATCAATGCATTTAATACATGAAGCGTACAAGCCTTAAGACATTGATGTACAGTACACACAGCACACCGTTTACAGAGTCTTTGTGGACACAAAATGCTGCCCAGGCTGCTTCGGTTGCACAAACCAACATTTAACAACACTACAGAGTCCAGGTTTGGGGTGTGTAGACCTTTGTGATGATCTATTATAGGGGCACGTGACTGACATACAAGTACATCTGTTTCGGTTTGAAAACAGTTTCTAATGAACCCGAGGGCAGTCTTTTCATGCTCTCTTATGGGATTGTTGCTAAGCGTGATTGGCAACAATGAAGTAGGCAAGACCAAAAACCGACTAAAATGATTTTTGCATTTATCAGTGAGGTTCCAACAGATATGGAATGAATTAACAGAGAAACACACAATTATGTAACATCAATAGGCAGTACACAGGAAATTACCTCAGCGCAGGATTGTGTGAGGTATTTGCCACAGTATTAATTGCGGCAACAGATGCGTGTTCCAAAGGAGGCTACAGTAAGACGGCGTGTTGTCTTTTGTAGATGCCTTTTCTAAAACTCAAACGAGAAGCATAGCTGGAGCATCACTCATTTCACACTAGCAGCAGTGACGTCAACAAAGTCCCCAGAGATGGAAGATGGCCATTTATTATTCTAAGATTAACTAATGTCATTCAAAACAAGTATCACAAACACACACGTTTCAACAAAGTCAAATATATAATGGGAAGTCCGAGTCAAACTTTTGTTGTCCGAGTGACTGAATCGCAAAAAACAACCTAATTGTGAATGAATGAATTCTGAAAATACTTCATGGTAGGTTACTGTAAAGTCTCATCAAACATTTGACTATTTGTGGTTGCCATAACTGGACATCCAAGCCACTAGCAACAAGTCACCTTGACTTAACCAGTCTAGTATATTCAAGCTGAGGTACGTTATACCAACTTGATTTGATGAATAAATGTACAGCTGCCAACAGATCTCCAAAATAACACTGTTCCCTGTATAGGCTTCTGGTGAAGACCAGTGCACTTGGATAGGGTATAGGCTCAGTCAGCTGTATAGGGGTCAACTAATTCCCATATACAACAACACCGTAACAACATCTCTACCCACAGGTAGCAGCACAGTCTCAGCTCAGGTGATCTCTTTGAAAACAAAACGCATGCCAAAGTCAAGAAAACTGTTTTAGAATATAACAATAAATAAATACATATTGTGGAAGAAAGAAAGCCCTACTGAACAATACTGACATATTACAAATTATGATTAAATTTGATAAAAAAATAGGTCCTAAACAATTGTTGAATACCTCGTATATCTTGGTCATCTTGGTTTTTATATTGTATAAGAGGTCATTGGTTTTAGCTAAATGACTGGTTCTGGTCCGAAATAGTGCACTCCAACATATGGAATGATTTGCCATACAGGATGCAAGTAGGTGATACTAGTCTGGCATTGTCCTTAAACTCTGTGTGGGTTTTAACCCAATAAATACTACAACTCCTGTATGGTTAAAGACAGATGTGAATTTTTACCATTCAACATCACTGCCTTACCATTGCTGTACCAAAGCTCTGAATGAAACAATTGCCAGGTAGCCATTCTTTCTATTTTTCAGAATATTGAATGGCAGCAGAATGTTCCAAACTGGATTTGGTTTGGGATTCCGACAGATGTATCATCTGTCAACCTTAGCTTAACACTTGCAGCACACTAGATATTTGTACATTCACAACAGCAGTGCAGACGACTGTTACTACAATTGCTCACTCAACGTTTATCGGTTCCACTTCTCTTTTGTGTGGTTATGATGAGTGTGTGTTTATGCATTTGTGTGCAAGTGTGTTTCATTGGTGTGTGTAGATGTCTCTAACAGAGCAATTGCACGCACAGGACAACAATACAACACCTCAAATGAAAACAAGAGGATAATACATAGCTAGCACAGGTCCTTGATCCCCTGGCAGTGTCATTCTCTCTACCCCTTGGCCCATTTTCAAGTAAATGTGACCTATGTGCCCTTGGCAGTTTTAAATGTTATGTCTGGTCGAGTTTGATCTTTGCTTCCTCTACAGGCAGGTCTCAGGACCTGCTAGTAGTGCCCTGTTTGGTTGTTCTGGTTCTTTGAGAAGGTTTTCCACCTCTTCAGAGTCCACCTTCTCCAGCTTGATCTCCTCCTCCATCCCTTTCTTCTCTGTGTCCTCCTCATCCTCCTTCGCCTTCTCAGCCTCTTCCCTATCCTGCTTTGCCTCTTTTTTTTCCTTACCCTCCTTCTCACCCTTCTCTTCCTCCTCCTCCTCGTCCTCTTCGTCTTTGTCGGGCTTCCTGAGCTGCTCCATCTCGGCGACAACTGTACCGTTCTCCAGTTCAGCCGCGGGTTCTGAGGGCTTCTTCTTGATGAACAGGAAGTTACATGTGGCGAGGACCACAGCAGAAAGGACAACCTCAATTCCCGCCAGCAGGAACACATACATGTAATTTTTAGTTGCATCCAGAAGACGACCTTAGGGTGGAAAGAATAATCAGAAACGGCTGGACAAAGTGATGGGAGATGAGACAAAACTGGCTACATAGAACAATGGCAAAGGCTATCAACACGAAAACCCAACAGACACCTACTGACCTGCTCCTGGCGGGCCCACCAGAACAGCAATAGCCTCCATGAGCAGCACCAAACCAATAGCACTGGAGAACTTCTCTGTGCCCACAATAGCCATGAGAACCTCGAACTGTAGAGCCCCCACCATCCCGTACGAGATCCCAAAGAAAATACAGAACACCACCAGAGAAGGGTAGTCTTTGGCCTGTGGATGACAAGTTTACATCATCACAAAAAATACTTATCTCTATTAAAATATTATGTTAGCATACCGCTTGTTAGAATATAGGCTACAGAAAAGCTTACATTACAATGGTTATACTATAAATTGACATGGCTATGGTTAAAATATACACTGCTCAAACAAATTAATGGAACACTTAAATCAGGTGTTGATTAACAAAATATATTAAAGATCAAAATCTTTACTGTACATAGTGTATTTCCTTGAGAACAAAATGAAGTAGGAGTGGATGGTGTCCTAGGGGATCTCCTCCAAGACCTGGATCAGGATCTGTGGCAAAACTTGGTGGCATCGGATGCACCAATGCATAACGTTCCAGAGATTCTCAGTTGGATTCGGGTCTGGGGAACGTGAGGGCCAGTCAATGGCATCAAGGAACTGCCTGCAAACTGGCCACATGAGGGCATTGTTTTGCACGAGGAACCCAGGGCCCACTGCGCTAGAGTTAGGTCACACAATGGGTCTGAGGACTTCATCCTGGTACCAAACCACAGTCAGGGCATCATTGGCTTGCACATGGAGGTCTGTGCGACCCCAGTGTCTCCAGACTCTTTCACATCTGTCATATTGTGCTCAGTGTGAACCTGCTCTCATCTGTGAAGAGAACAGGGTACAAATTCTGGTGTTCTCAGGCGAATTCCAATCGAGCTGCACGTTGCTGGGCTGTGAGTACAGGTTGAGGATGTCGGGCCTTCATGCCAACCTTATGGAATCTGTTTCTGACAGTTTGGTCAGAAACGTGCAAACCAGTAGCCCGCTGGAGGTCATTCTGTAGGGTTCTAGCAGTGTTTCTCCTCGCACAGGTGGTGTGACCACCACCTGCAAAACCATTCCCTTCTTGGGGGTTGTCTTGCTGTTGCCTCTTAGGTTCACCTGTTATCCCTTTTATTTGCAGGTGACAGTGATTCACAATTATTTATGCTTCATAACTGGGCAGACTGATAGCCCTGAAGTACAATTCACTTGGTGTTTTACTGTGATAAATGCATGTTGCAAGTATTTTGAGCAGTGTCCTTTAGGCTTCACATAGCTACCGTAAAATGTACTGAAAGTAGACATGGCAGTTGTTACAATATACTGTAAATTTAAATTTACTGTTAGAATATACTGTAAAGTTTACATAGCAACTGTTGGAATATACTGTAAAGTTGACATAGCTACTTTTAGAATATACTGTAAAGTTGAAATAGATGTACCTGAGATCCCACCAGGTCGGTGCATCCATTGAAGAGCATGGCGAAGCTCAACATATAAACAACCCTGGGACGCACCCACTTCATCCCTGCAATGATGCCACATGTGGGCCTGGCGAAGATGTCTATGAAACCCAAGATGGTCAGGAGGAGGGCTGACTTGGTATCCTCATTTCCCAGCTCTTTGGCATAGCTCACCACAAACACCGGTGGCACAAACAGCCCCAGCACCTAATAATTTATAATGAACAATGATCAATCATAATGAGTAGAATTGGATACAAAAATATTTTGGGTCAATATGAAGAAGGCTAGAATTCCTAAGTAGAAAATATATTACAAAGAGAATCCTTCCACAGCTCACGGAAAATCTGTTCTTACAGATTATTAAGTGGAATTTCAGTCTATTTAGGGCTGAGGTCAAAAGTATAATAACCAATAGGGACACATGAAATGTATTGTTCTTAAACCATAAACTGTTGTCACTCACCATAATAGACGCAGCTATAGTGTAGATGAGGAAACCCTTGTCCTTGAACACAGTGAAGTCCAGGAGTGGTTTGGATTTGGCATGGGGCTTTTCAACCGCTTTTACCTCCTTTTCTTCAAGTTCGAGTTCATTTTTGGGGGGGGGTTTCAGTGGCCTCATGAGCGCTCCACAGGCACAGCAGTTGAGCAGCAACCCCCCCAGAATGAGGAACCCTCCTCTCCATCCATACTTGTATTGTAGTGCCTAAGATAAGTAATGAAACAAAATGTGTCAGAAAAAGCTATTTATGCCAATATGAAACAAGGTGGAAACAGGGAATTTCATATTTATTAGAAAAGACAAAGCGCATCACTCATCAATAAAACAGTTATACAAATGTATAAACCAATCCACCTCAGCCCTTCCATAAACAGTCTCAATTCAATTAGACCGGCATTGGTTTGAATGCCCCAAATTACAAAACTCCACACGGTTTCTGCCATCAAGGGGTTTTGATGTCGGTGTAGAATATGTTTCTACCATCAAACATTGTGTTGTGCCCTTCTGCCTTAACGTTACATTGTTATCAATCCAGTGAACGTTGTTTCAGCAGTGTTGTAGAAAATCCTGCTGGTTTTTGGCACCTGAGACAGGCGGCATTATTATGGACTCATGGACAGATTTCAGAAAGTTAACGGATGCCTGCAGATCCTTAGCTGTTACTTTTGAGTTCTTTGTTACCTACCTGACCTTTTTACAACATGCCCTTATTGTGGTCTGTGCTGGATGCACACTCCTAGGGAGCGTAGCAAGGGCACTAAGCTTTCAGTGTATTCAGTAAGTAAATGATGGTGCCATTGCACTTCCAACCGATCTATGTTTTCACATGTTTTTTTATGCTTGGGCACTTCTCAACCACGCTTGAATGTTATTTCAGGGATTGGAACACCTGTCCTCAATATATAGAATTTTAATTCTCAAACTGGATTCCGACAACAGGGGTTAAAAGGGTTATAGGTTGTAGTACCTGCCCCAGTGGAGAGAGGCAGCAGAGGGCCACAGGGCTCCCAGCAGCAGCCAGCCCATTGGCCAGAGGCCTCTTCTCACTGAAGTAACGATTCAGCATGATCAGAGAGGGCTGAAAGTTCAAGGCCAGGCCCAGACCTGGAAGACAGAATAGGACTTAGGACGTGGCTGAAGACCTAACTTCCTGTGCTAACAAATTAAATACTCAGAAATGTAATAGTGGTTGAGTTTTTTAATGACAAAATATGTGTTTATATCTACCTATGTATGTATTATAAGTATGCTATGTATGTATGTGTGTTTATGTATGCATAAATGTAATGTAGCCAACCTGTGATGACTCCAGTAGAGAGGTAGATATGGATGATACTGGTAGATTGGGATGCCAGAATCATCCCCAGAGAGGCAAATAGCCCCCCCACCATCATCACTGGACGACACCCAAAACGATTGACCAACACACTGCATAGAGGACCTACAGGCAGATGACCCCACACAGTGAGTCTGAAAGTGATACATCTGAAACGTTGTAATGCGAGCGATCGAGTGTGACTGCAAGTTCCTCACCTGTGCCGTAGAGCATAGCCAGTAGAATAGAAGAGATCCATGCCGTGTCACTGTAGCCCACCCCAAACTCCTTGATGAGGTCCTTGAAGAACACACTTACTGCCTTGGGGAATGCATAGGAAAACCCCGTAATGACGAAACAGCCGGTCAACACGGCCCAGCCCCAACCCCCGTCTGGTGCCTTCACACCCGTTGGCCCATCGTCCACTACCACACCACCCATGATCTTCTTGGTTTAGATCTAAACGTAGAGCAGAGAAGGATGGTTTAGTATAGGAAAACAATACATAAACTGTACTGTTTTTCTTTATCTTGCTCCTGGGGACCACCATTTTGTTTTTTGCCTTCATACCAATATATCTGATTCAAATAATCAAACAAGAGGCTGATTTGGCTTTCAATTGGCTCTGTAATGCCACGTCTCTGACTGCATCTTTAAATAGATATAATAGTTTTTGTTGAATAAATGTAGTATTATTCAATGAAATGCATGAAGTGGGTTAGTATTGGAGTGTATTTATTTTATATCAAAAGGATGCAACATTGGCTGGGACAATTTTTTTATTGGCAGGCGAAAAGCTTAATATAAATACAATTAACTATTTATGAACTTTCTGTAACCCGGCCAACAGCTTTACAAACCTGAAAGACACGCCAGTACTGCCAACCTGCTTGGGTGCTTCAGCCTCTATGAATATATCCCCCCATAAACACACAATCCGCTGCTATCACCACCACCTTTATGAATATATATCCCCCCATAAACACACAATCCGCTGCTATCACCACCACCTTTATGAATATATATCCCCCCATAAACACACAATCCGCTGCTATCACCACAACCTTTATGAATATATCCCCGTACCCCATAAACACACAATCTGCTGCTATCACCACCACCTTTATGAATATATCCCGTACCCCATAAACACACAATGCGCTGCTATCACCACCACCTTTATGAATATATATTCCCCAATAAACACACAATCCGCTGCTATCACCACCACCTTTATGAATATATATTCCCCAATAAACACACAATCCGCTGCTATCACCACCACCTTTATGAATATATCCCCGTACCCCATAAACACATAATCCGCTGCTGTCACCACCACCATTACTCTGAATATGATTTGTTAAGTGTGGCAATTTTCTCTTAAAAGCAATAAGACTGTTACTCTGTTCATGTGTAGAGAGCTATGGCTGAGAAGGTCTGCCTTGTTTATTCATTTTGAATATATAGATAAGATATAAGATATTATTGTGTTGTTTTTTGTATGAATTCAACCAGCACTTCATGAATTCTCTACAAACCAAGGGCGGTATATACAGTGGAAGGTGTTCAGACCATTTCACTTTCTCTGTGTTGTAAACTTAATTTATAATTCATTATAAAATAAATATTATTCTACACGCAATAACCCATAATTACAAAGCTACATTTATTTAAAAAACAGCATTTGTAAACATTTTGTCCCCCACTTTTATATATTATTGATAGGATTTCTAGCTCTGGTGTTTGTCTTGCAAAATGCAGTTTTGTGGTGTTAAAAATAATGATGTAATTATATGTGGAATATGCGCGTTATGTCATTACTGTTGGTCCTCTTATGTCTATTGAATTGCATCCTTAGCTATACAGACTTGCGCAGACCACTTGGCTGCGCTGCAGTTTGTCGCAGCAAATTGCTTAATAGTGAAGTCAAACCACTAACATCACTGCAGTAAAATAGTATAACAAAAAATACTACTGCATTCGATCGTAAATAATAATTCTCTATTGTAGCCTTGTAACTACTTAATTTGTAACATATTATTTGTTTCAGTAGCGCAATGTAATGTACCCTAATGTACCATAGGAATTTGTCTGTCATAGATTTATTTATAGGCTACTAAATAAAGTATTTCCCATGAGACCAGGTTTGATGCCTCAGCAATCCCAGCTAGCATTTTGTTCCCCCTGAAAGTTGAGGAAACAAGTGTTTTTGGTTTCACATTGGATGAAGTAATGAAGCTTGTCGTTGTAAACATTCCGAGAACAAATTTCAAACTTTCTGGGAACCATTATTATAGGACGCAGGCAGGTTCTGAGAGCATTTTACGCTGGTTCATGTAATGTTTTCCTGGAGGTTTTGTTCTTCTATTTCCTGGGAGTATTATATTTTTAACATCTAACGTCAAGTCAACAAGTTGCTTCAAGTTACCGAACTTATGTATTTTTTTCCTGAATGTATCCACAAATTTACACTGATAGCTTACTGTTGATTCACACTCGAGAAAAACATAGGACCCATGGAAATGCATTTGCTTATGATATTAGTCATTCAAAACCATGTTGTTTTAAACATGACATCTTTGAGATTCTAACTATTCTGTTCTTTATTCAAGTAATTATTCCATGACGCCTCTAACAGAATACGAGATTTATACTAATCTGTTCATTTATTAATTTTTATCAGTGGGGCGAATAAGTGGGCATCCAGTTCGGTTGAACACAGTTAACAAGTTAGTGTTATTGATGCTGAGATGAGAATGTTCCATGTTAACAGTATTAGCATGGTTCCTGAAGATAATTTTACTCGCGTTTTTCGAGGTTTTCTTAATTTTCTTCAAACATTACGATGAATCGAACATAGAACTCAAGTGAACAGGGTAAAACCTGGTTTGATTGCGGAGCCTTGTTCTAGTTTGCTCAATGCGCAATTTTGTCCACGCACACATCTACTAACCAGACCAGTGTTCATTTCGACCGCTTCTAAACGTACATCTGCCTCTATATGATTACAACTATTAATACGATATTTAAAAATAGTACAAATATTAAAGTAAAGGGCCTCGGCACTCTCATTTTTCAAATTAAGAACACAAGTTTGAGATGAGACGCGGAAAACAATGCATGCTTCGCTCCTCAAGTGGTCGATAGCGCGCTGTGTCACAAGCCCAGTGTACCACTTTATCATCCCTCCCCAGTATAACACTTCACCACACTCCAACTGCATTAACTTCAACCTCTGTCACTGAGCAAACCTTCCGCATTTAGCCTACTGTTTGATGTTTAACTACTTTAGCGTCTCTATTTCTTGAAGGGGTGTTCATGTGCATACAACCCATCGGTGGCTCTAGGTCATTTACTGGAGTGGATGTAGTTGGAATCGTTGACCATCCAGTGTCACTTAGCAACGAGGTTTGTACATCCCGAAACGTGACCCAGTGCGCCCCCCAAAAAAATTACCACCCCAGAACACAGTCTACCCTCGAGGTATTGGGGCGATATCGTCTTTCTTCACTCACCCACACTCGCTTTCTCGCGCACGTACACACCTCTTGTTCCGAGTAGATTAGCCAGGCAGAGACCGATGGGCGACAATTCTGATCCGTTGTTAATTGCGATGCTGTGCAAAATGTAAAAATACAATTACAAAATAAATACGATGTAGAAATAAAAATTACAATATAGAAATGCGCATGAGCTATGCCATCTGCGTCACTAAAGCACTCAAGCAATGCAGTCTGCTATAATGTGCAAAGTTACGTTTCCTAACGTTTTTTGTGCATATTATTGTTTAGGATCCAAGGGCTTAGTTAGAAAAGTGCAAAAGCCCATCTGTAACCAGAAACATACTTAATGAATAAGCATTGAAAGACATAGGAAATGATGATGGTGAGACGTTCCTGTTGTACTTGTTAATCACTACGCCAACACGGTCCCTAAATTAACTGTGGTCGGACTACGAACATACATTTAATATATTAACTAGTGTTAGGCTATTTATTAACGGGGTCAGTACGGCTTCTTAATAGAGTAATACATATTCAATTGAAAGGCTAATAACATTTTTGAGCACTTCGATACAAACAGCAAACAAAAAAACAAAAAGATTAAAACAAATACCCCCCCCCCCCCAGCTCAGACAACATTATTTCTGATAGGCTCCATCCTGACACAGACCACTTGCTTGACCTTGCAAACCGACAGCAACAACACCGTCCCCTTCCATTCAGAATAACTAGCCGGCCGGTGTAACGTGACGGTCACTAAGAAGGTCTTGCTATCATCATCATCATCATTATTGTCATCACCATCACCACCATTTTCATTCATAACAGCATTTAAAAAATAATAATAATCATCGCGTCGTCACTCCACCACCTCCTATTAATATGTAATTCATCATTAAATAAAACATCAGCAATTCCCACCTGTGTTTCTTCCTTAGTTCGCTATATCCAATTCCAGTACCTTATTCCAGCTCCTTGTAGTTAATACTATTCTAACACGTTTATACTCGCACGTATATGACTGCGACGTCAGTGAGGTGACAGAAAATAAAATAGCGCCAGGTCCTAGAGCCCACCAACTTCCTGATTGGATGATGACTAAATGGTGGATGAAACAGACGTGGGTGCTTTGAGTTCCTTTTCCACTTCCAGACGTTTTGAATTGCTCCTACTAATGGTCTCGTCATTGGACAATAAATAGAGGTTTTAAAAGTTTTGATGCTTCTCGGCTACAGTGAGGCATGTGTGTTTATGTGAGTGTATGCCAAACCATTTTGGTTTGACAAAGACAACAGCTGAGTAAGCAGAAATTAGATGCCATATCAGGCTAGTCTCAACCGTGGACTCGTCGCCGTTGTCCAAAATCGTCCAATATTTGACAAATTGATATCAGATATCATAAGTCAATCAATATATATGACCACTATTCTTTCTTTCTTATTCATTCATGTGGTGGGACCATGATGCCAATCTTGGTCAGAGAGAAGCCAAGCTGAACTCCATGGAGGTTGGTGAATTCCATATTTTAGCTGAATCCTGTCTGAATTAAGGTGGCACCTTCGGGGGGTAGGCGAAATTCAGGAGGATTCTTATATTTAAACTAATGTGAACTAAACTTCTCGCAAAAGTGTTAGGGTTAGGGTTCACATTTGAATCACAAATCACAGCAATCACATTTAAGCCATTGGATCTACCACAGACTTAACCAGTTAAGACCTTGTAAAGTAGAGGACATATGAAAAGACAAGGCATTTACTTTCTGAAGGAAGCTGAGCCTGGATTTGCCCACTCACTGTACCACTTTTAGACTCTAGTACAGGGGTGTCAAACCTGTTCCTCGGAGGGCCGTGTGTCTGCAGGTTTTTGTTTTTTCCTGTAAAAAGTTCAGACCTAAACAACCAGGTGAGGGTAGACCTAACCAATTAGTGACCTAATTAATCAATCAAGTACAAGGTGACAGCGAAAACCTGCAGACACTCGGCCCTCCGTGGATCCGGTTTGACACCTGTGCTCTAGTAGCACAACACACACCACAGCACAATACTTTGGGGTAGTATTGTGTTGGCTTGGTCCACTGGCCGTAGTGGAAGATAATGCCATGCCATGTACAATTAGCTTCAGCAGTCTAGCACAGTGTGAAACACAACCCTTTGGCACAACACTGTTCCAATGCTGTGGATTATATAGGTCTCTCTTTCAAGTCTACACTGTCTCTAATCCACTGAGCCTGTAAAGATGCACTGAGGGCATTATGTCCATGACTATCGACCATTACTGCTGTTTGACAGAGCTCTCACTCAATCACAGGGCACTGGGTGAAGACCCTGCTGGGAGAAGGAGTTCCCTTAATGAAGCCACACCTTAATGAAGGTGTAACGTCACAAAATAAATCAATGACTTACGTAGTTACTCAGATGTTGCTGTCAATTTTTTGCAGGTCCTTCCATATTTGGCCTTTCGTTAATGTGTGTGTTTTTGTCGTAGGAAAACTGATTACAAATTACAAACCAGTTTTTCCTTGTAGGACAATATGTTTTGACTAGGCAAACAGTCGATAATGATGTTCATCCATGTAAATGTACGAACGCCACAGACAGACAGCCGATAATGTTTATCCATGTAAATGTATGAACACCACAGACTGACAGCCGATAATGTTTATCCATGTAAATGTACGAACACCACAGACTGACAGACGATAATGTTTATCCATGTAAATATATTAACACCACAGACAGACAGCCGATAATGTTTATCCATGTAAATATATTAACACCACAGACAGACAGCCGATAATGTTTTTCCATGTAAATATATTAACACCACAGACAGACAGCCGGTAATGTTTATCCATGTAAATATATTAACACCACAGACAGACAGCCGATAATGTTTATCCATGTAAATGTAAAAACCCCACAGCAGTTGAACAGACCGACCATGCGCCTCACAGTTGGATAGCACAGGCAGTTGTCATATGTTAATTTGATCTACCTTGCATCTTGCAAGATTATTGCTTCACAGGAAATTAAAACGTATTGTGTAATAATCTAGCCAACAGTGTGATATTCGTTTGTGTTATTATCCCTGGTGTGTGTGCAGTAACTGGCTTAAATTAAGATGCTATGTCTACGTGAGCTGTAGTGTGAGCTGATTAGAAGGTGTGTGCATAAGTATTAGGCTTTCGTAAATTGTCAACAAAAACTGTAGAGTTCACAGTGGCTGTGTGTTGTTATATAAGGGGTCCCTTGGGTCGTTTGCATGCTTTTGCAGCCAGGATATGGCAGCTGAATGTGTTTGACATTCGGCTGGATGTACACTATGCACGTTTGTTTAGTGTACAGATGTGTGTGTGTGTGAGGTTGAGGGCTATTTCTGTTTGTGTGTTTGTGAATTGTTATTATAAGTGTTCACTGGAAAATTATGTGTGCAGGTATACAAATTGCTTTTAGAAATGACCCCACGATAATTGAAGAAGTATTACAACAAGTGGATTTGTGTCTCAGAATGCATTTTGGCCAATGGTTTTTAATAAAAGTGTTTCTATGTACAACAGCCTGACGCAACACTTTGTAATGGAAAAATAACTAGTCACGAGCAGAGAAAAGCAGAGGTACCAACAGATGAGTCAGGTGTTTCATTTCACTGGCGGACGTGTGGGCATACCTGTCCCAGTTCATTCAGCACGGGGGAGTGGCCTGGTCTCTCAACTGGAACAAACCTCTTCCTTTTACATAAGAGCAGGTCAGAATGAACTGTGGTCCAAATGCCAGCCATCTCCCTAGTTAGGCATCAAATGACATATGCATAGAACACAATTGGCCCACATGGTCTCAATTGGCACCCTTCATGTATTCATTTAGATTAGAGCTCTTCCAATTGATCCACACTATAAAAAATGCCCCCCACCCCACTATTTGCAATTTATAGCACTGTCGCCCTGGTCAAAATAGGCTTTCATTGGCTTGGTGGGTAATGCAGTCATTTGGCTTTTTGTCCTTTAACTGTCTCTCTTTAACTCTCACCAACAATTCCTTCCTCTATCACATAGTCATAACAAAGGTTAAATTATCTACATTATCTAAAACATCTAAATCTGCCTCAGGGTTGCAGTTTTACTGGGGAGGTAAGCCCTGTCACAAGGTTTTACAATAAGCCTGGGTGTCAGAGGCTAGGATAACAGTTACAACAGAGAACATTGTTGGAGGTTGAATAACCAAGTCATTGCCATTGCTGTTGGGTGTTATGTGTTTGAGACACAGGTCATATTTGGGCATGCAATGTACTGTAGAGGGGGAAATTTGACACAGCCTGGAAGGCGGGTGTAACAGGATCCAACAGGTTAGAATTGTAGGAAGAGAACTACACAGAAACTGGAATGCCAAGTGTGACAAGAATTATTACTCATGGATAATTTTTGTTATTGTGTGGGTCTGAAATGAAAGAGTGGAAATTGCCAACTTTACAAGCCTTTTTAACAAGTTCCTATTCATAACAACAGGAACAAATATCTAGGGGTATACAAGAGTTTTTAGGCTGAAAAATATAGTCATTTTGACAATTTGTTACAAAAGGGATTCCTTTAAAAAATTCAGTAGTACTATTACTAATATTACGATGCATTTTTTCCCCTTACAGTTAATCTCTACTATTTTCATTTGTGATGTAGATTTGCAATGGTTTTCCCATATACAAAGGGAAACCCAGGGAATGGTTTACTCCTGTCAAAATGTGTCGTAATGCCTTCAGTTTCATGTGCATTATGCACATTTTGCTGAGTGTAGTTGGTACCATGCTATTGAAAGCGTTCTGCCAGGGAAGTCACTGAATCAACCACAAGTTCCTGGGCCTTTAAAGGAAGCAGAAATGTTTTACCAATAATATCACGGGAGGTGTCTTAATGGTGTTAAAGTTAATGAAAGAGTTGCTAACTGAGCAACAGTTTAGCTGCCTATCAGTCAACCAGAGTTATGCTATTGTTTACTTGCTGTTAGTTTAAGTTGCCGTGCACTCATCCTAGATGCTTTTGAGATTTGCCAAGTCCATCCCTTTATTCTAGGTAGTGGTCATGTAGACAGTGCTTCTCCTGTTCCTCCTCGGACAAAGGTGTAGATACCTGTCCTGGTTCTCTGTAGGTTTGCAGGACACAGGCGCAGAGGGGATGGAATAAAATATACTACAAGAAACAAAGACTAGGCATAGACAATTCATACAAACTGCTCTTACGTGAAGCAGCTTACAGCAAAAACAAAATCAACATCCACAATGACTGACAAGAACCACTGGGGCAGGAGGAACGTATAGGGACTAAACAAGGATAACAAGACACAGGTGAAGACAATGAACTAACAAGGCAGAACACAAACTAAAACCGAAATCCATTAAACATAGAAATTGCAGTACCTTTTGCCGTTGCAGTACCTTCTCATGCTGCTGGGTTGATGTCCTTCTAAGGCCTCCTCTTTCTTTCTAAATTGGATATAAATCAAAAACACAGGTAGCTGTATTAGCACATAAGGATATGTAATACAGTACAGTACAATAATTATTTAAGATGACCCTCATTCATTTATTTTGTACTGTCCCAATATTTTAATTTATTGTATATACATTCTGATAACATATTTATAGTTTACAATATACAAATGTAATTGTTCATAATATTAAAATGTTTCACCTGCTTGGATGTGGATATATCTTGACTTTAGTTTAATTCTCTTAATTCACTTCTATTCTAAATAAACAAATATTCTATTTGTATTTCACAGACCTGCAGTATGGACTGAGTTAGTGATTCTGTATCCCCATCTGCGAAATGCAGCTGGGTCAAGATCTAGCAGTGTGAAATCTATTTCCTGTTGATTTCTGTGACATCCTCCCTGGCACCACCCCCAACACACACACAAGAACACATGAACACACCCACTGCAGCAGAGACTGGTCTTCATGTTAGATTACCTCACCATGACACAGCGAATAGCACGAAACCTCACAGTCACCAAGACTTCATTCTTATATCTTCTTCTTCCCGTCTCCGCCTCATCTTGGAAACTAAGTAGACAGTTGAAGATTAATTTCTGATTGAGTTCTATATTATGACCTGTGTTTTAGTGGATTGGAATCTGAGGTGACATTAGGAGAGGAATCCAGTTTAGACAATTGAGAAGGAGCCATTTTGTCTATATTGTCATCATTGCTGAGGATAGGAGGTTGCAGCTGAGGACAGAATTATATTTAGATGATAGACTACAAACAGGAAAAGCTGTCAACTGATGATATATTTTTCACATATTTCAACCATTCTTTAACAATCAGCGATGTTTGGTGAACCACAACAAAACATGAATTTGAATAATGATTGGTTTATTCATTTGTTGGTCAGATGGTCTTCTTTGGTATGATACAGTTTCTCATGACTGCTGCCTAAAATAACTAATGGATAGGTCAAGCAAGTGTATTGACATGTGTAGTGCATGGTTAAATAGGGGAGTCTGTCAACCTTCTGCTATAACAGGGCCATGCTAACTTCACCATCAGCATTGACGCTTATAGTACAAGTAGTGTTTACAGTTCATTTTACAGTCCGTGGTTGTCCTTCAATCACCCCAAAGGTCCTCGGTAACATAATATTGGCCATAGACAATGAGCTGCTGTTTTTATGGACCTGGCAAAACATTTAGACTCTGCCCATCCTCTCATCCTAATACATGTACCTCAGGTTCTAGCCTGGTTTGAAAAATATTTATCTGAATGGTTACAAAGAATCTGATCTGAGGGTCTGCTGTTGAAACCAACAATTGTTTCAGTGGGAGTTTCTGAGGTTTTGTTCTCGAGCCGAGAAGGACCTCCTGGTGAGAAGGAC
>JACXGK010000345.1:66521-77885 GCA_016801125.1 Novumbra hubbsi
AGGACCTGCTGGTGACTCTTAAGAGAAGGACCTGCTGGTGACTCCTAAGAGAAGGACCTGCTGGTGACTCCTAAGAGAAGGACCTGCTGGTGACTCCTAAGAGAAGGACCTGCTGGTGACTCCTAAGAGAAGGACCTGCTGGTGACTCCTAAGAGAAGGACCTGCTGGTGACTCCTAATCCGCATTCATCCAGACTACACTATCTCGTATATTGAATCTGACACCTTGTTGAACTCTGCGCTGACTGACCACCCTTTAACATAAGTAAAACAACACGTCTTTACCTCAAATTGATCCTCAACTCCGGTTAAACAAAAGCCCCCCTGTTTCAGTGCAATAAAAATGTTTATTTCATAAAATTAAGGTAAATTGTGGTGTTGCATTGGCTCCATTGACCTGGTCGGGGTAAAAGAGCACTGAGCTCAGTGGGATAGTTCCCTCTTTGTGTCTGCTTCCATTTAAGGCCAATACATAGTTCAGTTGTTCATGATGTATCAGCTGAAAATCTGCTGGTTGAGCAGTTTTCACGTCATTACTGCTGGTATGACTGTGACATGTTAACTTTTCCATTAGCGTTATGACAAACACACACACAACTGTAGTTCATTAGTTCCAGTTTCACAGAGCTCTATTTACGGTATACATACAACTGGCACCATACTATGAAATGTGTGCCATTTGGCTTAGCTGGACAGGAGAGGGTGACAATGGTATTATGAACTAAGCGGAATCTTAGCAGACCTTCTCTAATCTTTACAGTAGGCACCATCCCCCATTAGACAAGTTTTAGAGGTCGTGAAGTAATAAACAAGGCTTTCAGAATGGGCTATATTGGCAGTTGCTAGGTTGGTTGCTAGGGGGACATCCATCTCTCAGGGGCTTTACATATCACTGGTGACAAGCAACATCCACATCTCTTTCTCTGACCAACAACTGCTGGACTCCTTTATACGTCCGGACATTTTAGAATGTTGCATGTTACCAACGCGAGTATGTATGACATATACATACAGTATGTATATCCAAATGCAGTCTTATTCTGTATATACTGTTTATTTTATTGTATAGTCTACTCATTTGTATACTGTATTTTGCATATTACCGTGTGTATATTTTATATTGTCTCGCGTAATAAGATGTATAATTGAGCAGTCCTTTTTTGTGTAAATCAGATGTTTATTGTATTTGTCAAACTGCTATGTTGTTGGAACTGCACCCAAGACTTTCACGTGCTGTTGCCATTGTGTATATTGTTGAGTGACATAAAGTCAAAATTACATTTGTGTCAATTTGCAGAGGCTGTTATTCAGTAGTGAAAGGATACATGTTTGTATATTCCCACAATGAGAATCAAACTCCCAACCGTAGCTTTGTAAGCAAGATGCTGTAACTTGTTTACCTACACTGGAGCCTTGTGTTAAGGCTTTTCTTTCTTTATCATGTATTCTATTTGATCACATGGTCCTACATAGGTACAATGATTGTTATGTATACAGATACATGCAGATCAGTAGTAGACATCCACAAGGAATTGAGATATTTGCTAGTTTTTATTCCTTAAATGGCTTGGATGAAACTGGAAAAAAAGAAATAAGGAGAGAGAGACAAAGAGAGTGAGTAAGGGACAGTGAGACAAAGAGAGAATGATATAGTTAGTTGGCAGAGCACCAGTGTCAACAATGCAATCTATTCATATTGATATTTGTGTTTTTAACACCCATCCACCACTGCCAGTTCACACTCCAATCCGTCCCATCTACACCTCCCCCATTTAACCCCCTAATTTGCATACAAACATATGCACACAAACACGCGCGCGCACAACAGAGTCTCCCGGGGAAACAGTGCAGTCCCTTTTATTCTCTAGCCCCGCCCCTCTCTCTCATCTCTTCGACATGGATAATATCAGTGTATTGTTGACACCAGAGCATCACAGTTGATACAATTACAGCAAATTATCACAAGATGGGAAACTGGTGGCCACTGGTAATTGCAGCTGCAGACAGACTCAATAGAGGAGATCTGGGTCTGTGCCAAACTTCTCAGAGTAAGGTTTGGTTCACTTCTTTAACTTTTAGATAATTATAAGCCTCAGTGTGTCCTCGTCTCAATGTAATATTAATATACGCTTAACATACTATAATTTTATGTCATAATGCATTACAATTACGGGACATTTTCTGGCATGACATTTTAATTACATGGCAAATTATATTGTAGCTAAGTTTAGTACTTGCTGCTTTTTATTCAGACGTAATTTTCTTGTCCACCAAATAATACACTTTTATTTTGGCAGTGAAAACATGTCGGTAATATTTTGGCAGTTAAAACATGTCGGTGTGCATACCACAGAAACTTATCAGAGAAAAAGCTTACAACCCAAAAAACTGGAGTCAACGGACAAATGTTTATAGAAAATGTAGTCTAAGACGGAAACATTTGACACATCTTGTTTCCCGACGGTCCTATTTGACTGTTACACTTGCAGTTGACTCACTGTTGAGGGCAGCAAGTACTACATTCTACAACGTGTCTCTCTTACAGGTACTTGTTATTTTGTCTTTTTAGATGTTTTTATGAAATGTTATAAATTTTCTCTCAAGCATAATTTACATATATTTAATTGTTGAGGAAGGCATATATACGGGCCTTTTGCAGTGTTTGCGAGCTAGCTATGCATGAATCATGTGCTATTCTGACAACTGAAGTAGTCTACCGGTGGAACATGTACCTAAACAATCGCGGAACTTCGTTGATCTTGTATTCTTTTTAATTTTATTATATTATTTAGTGTTGAGTAATGTATTTGCAATATTTTGGAATATTTTACTTGTCCATTTGAACTACTGGCATTTCATATTTTCTATTAGAAGCACCATGTCATGCCCTATGTAAATACATGCTGGAAATGTTGAGGTAGCTATGGGTGACAAAATCAGTCTCACCGTAACAAAAAGTTTCATAACTATAGTGTTGAAAATACTCTTTCAACTGGTACCAAATGCTACCATGCATCAGTTACAAGTAGTCATTATTTGCTCATATTATGTCCATAACAACAATGTTTTTTCCCCTCTGTCTGACCAGTGAGTGAAGCTGCTACAATGGTGACAAAGCTACAAGGCTTTGAGTTCTGGAGAACCACGTTGAGGGGAGCACGTTATGTCGTCGCACCCATGGTGGACCAGAGCGAGCTGGCTTGGCGTCTTCTGAGCCGCCGCCATGGCGCCGAACTGTGCTACACACCCATGCTGCACGCGCAGGTGTTCGTAAGGGACGCTAATTACCGGAGAGACAACCTGTACAGTGAAGTGTGCCCCGAAGACAGGCCACTTATTGCACAGGTAAAGAGCGAAGGAGGAAGACTGAAGAACATGTCCACATGGTTAACGTGTTTACTCTGGAATCGGAAGGCTGGAAGTTCTATCCCGGTCCTAGTCTTCTAATGTCTCAGTCTAAGCTTGGGCTGAGGCTGTATGGCCTGATTACGCCAAATTAACATTTTCATTTGTATCACAGTAGCATTTTTGTATGAGTACAATACTCTAGATTGGTATGTGCAGTGCTGTTTCTTTAGGGGGCTGTGTATTAGGCTCATACTTCCTGAATACAATAAATGTCAAAACAATGCAATTACCGATTAGGGTCTATTATTATTATTATGATACTTGTCGTGTAGTGTCTCAGGATTTGTCTTGAAGAGACAGAAGAGGTTGCAGATAAGTTAACACAAATGTTTTCATTAGCTGATTATGGTTTTCTCAAGCAAACATTTCTGTGACAACCTAACACTTTACTACAACATCATAGTGAAACTCTAGAATTAAACATGTTTTTTTTTGTACTTCAGACAGATTAAAGCCTGCTCATTTTTTAACATATTTCTTTACAGTTCTGCGCCAACGACCCAGAGGTGTTTGTCAAGGCATGCCTGCTGGCACAGGACCACTGTGATGCCATCGACCTCAACCTCGGATGCCCTCAGATGATTGCCAAGAGAGGTGAGAGGATTGGTCTGTGTGTGTGAGTTTCCATGTTAATTCAATGCTAATTGAGGCATTCTTTTATATGTCAAGTACATGAACCACAACTCATTCTGCGTTTCATTTTTGGATTCTTTATTCAGTGCATCTTCAATTGCTTTCTTTTTTGCAATTTTGATTCTTTATTTTTCTACCTAACATCAGTTCTGATTGGGACCCCTTCCTCTTTCTGAATCCATACTGTAATGGTAAAGTTAATGTGTAATTGGCAACCTTTGACTGGGTGAATGTTTGCTGGTTTAGCAGAAACGGCAGTATCTAGTTGTCGAAACTTTGTAATATAAGGTTGTATAATGGGCCTAATAATGATAAAGATGCATTGCTCCAAAGCACATCTCAATATTACTTGTGAAACACAGAGAACAAATACTCTATACTTGCTATTAGGGTGGATGTGTAAATAACTTTTAATGTTTACTATATCTTTAAACAAAAGGAATTATCAGGAATGCTAATCTTATGTTTCCAACTGGAAAAAACTATTTCAAAAGGTTTCTTTACTTTTTAGGGCACTATGGAGTGTTCCTACAGGACGAATGGGATCTGTTGGAGAAAATAGGTGAGTTATGCTAAGAGAAATTAAACAGTGGATTACCAGCCATTAGGGTTCCTGCTAGCCTGCGTATTATAAAAACTCAGCCTTTCCCCATGCTTCTTTGCAGTCAAGCTAGCCAACGAGAAGATCTCTGTTCCCATCACATGTAAGATCCGTGTGTTTAGCGAGATTGAGAGGACCGTTCAGTACGCTCAGATGCTGGAGAAGGCTGGCTGCCAGGTGACACACACAGACAAACGCATTATTTTAAACCTCTATAAAAAAGGACAGAAAATAAACCAGACAACACCCTCCTTCTTAGCTACTGACCGTTCACGGTCGGACCAAGGACCAGAAAGGACCCTTGACGGGCATCGCTAGCTGGGAGCACATCAAGGCTGTACGGTAAGCCATTGATTGTGTATATTGTCAACTATGGTTTTATACTATTCCACTGTACTCCACTCCATTTTCCTTTCTGTGGTCTTAGTGCCGATTACGTGAATGTATCTGTGGGGTTGCTATAGGGAAGCTGTCAACATCCCGGTGTTCGCTAACGGCAACATTCAACACCTGAGCGACGTGGAGCAGTGTATGAAGAAGACAGGAGTACAGGGCGTGATGAGCGCAGGTACACCCACAAGAATCCGCCATACATGGTGAAAACATCCTGTGTATTCTCCTACATAATCTGTGTGTGTTTGTTTACAGAGGGCAACCTCCACAACCCAGCGCTATTTGAGGGTCATAGCCCTCCTGTGTGGGAGATGGCTGAGGAGTACCTGGAGGTGGTCCACAAGTACCCCCCATGTACCCTGTCCTACGTCAGGGCTCACCTCTTCAAGCTCTGGCACCACACGTATGTCACTCACTCACCGACACACCCACCTACCCAACTGCCACACAGGGGCTTCCCCCTTGGGGGACATCAGTACAGCATTCTTATCATCACCCCTCTGCCACTCAGACTCCAGATCCACCAGGACCTCAGGGAGGAGCTGGGCAAGGTGAAGAACGTGCCGGATCTGGCCGAGGTCAGCCGACAGCTGAAACTACGTTGCCAGGTAGTAAAAAAATCCTTCTACCACTCTGGGGCCAACACTATAACAATTCTGATTTCCTGTACATTCCACAAAGGAGCGTCCGTGTTTTATACCTCAGAATAGTCTTCCGTGTATTCTACAGAGACATTTATTCTTGTGATCTTAGTCTGTTCACTTTGCTGTGTTGTTGATTACTGTTCGTCTTTTTTTCTTCTTTTTTTTTTTTACCTGAGTAGCCTGAGCATTTCGTGGTCCTTTGTTTCCCTGTAACAGGAGGAAATTGCCAATGGAGGAGAGAAGACATGGCAGGGCGGCGAACTGCCATTCCCTCATTGGATCTGTCAGCCGTACATCAGACCATTGTGAGTTCACACTCATAAGACTGTTAGAGGAGTCAGATGGTCACCTGATGAAACCCTGAAAGAATAAATACATTGATAGACATATTTTCCAAAGGGCATAACATGGGAGAAAAGCTGTCTGTGGATATGAGCCCAATGTAAAATCATTCATAAAAAAAAAAAGGCTTAGTGGGACTGCAACCATCTCTTCCCTCAGGCCCAAAGATCCAGTTGCTAATGGTAATGGCCGTTCAGGGTCAGAAGTGAAGGCGGTGTGTCACAAGAGGTCGTTGTCGCAGGACTCGGAAGGGCAGATCGACGGCCTCTCCAAAAATCAGCAGAAGAAGAAAGCCAGAAACCCATACAAGAACTTCTGTAGCGAGGAGCGACGTAAGTCTGTTTTGCTGTTGGATTTTTAAATATATATTTTATTTTGCATGAGCCATTTGTAGAACTGATAAAGGATATGGTCCGTAGATTTGAGATGATAACAATTCCAATATTTCTACACTACTGTGTTTCTACTGTGTAGAAAGTTGAACACCTTACCCTGTTGTACTTTACAGAAAAGTACATCAAGTGTGAACAGTGTGGAAACCCAAAGGTGAGTAGACACGGTAAGTCAGTCGATACTGTCTGTTTCCCAGGTGGGTGAGCATCTCCTCATGCCCCTCCCCCTCTGTCCCTGTAGGGTAATAAGTGTGTGTTCAACCTGTGTCGAGCCTGCTGCAAGAGGAAGGCATTGAAGGAGGTGGCAGACTGCTTCAGTAAGTTCATACACACAAATGGACACTACCATTTAAGAGTCACTTAGAAATATACTTGTTTTTGAAAGAAAAGATGAGGCAACTCCGGGATACAGGCCTGTAGGCAGAGTTGCAAAGAAAAAGCTGTATCCCAGACTGGCCAATAAAAAGAAAAGATTAAGATGGTCAAAATAAATCACACACTGGACAGAGGAAGAACTGTGCCTACAAGACCAGCATCCTGGATTTGCCCCTTCACTTTTTATTTTGAGACAGTAGGTAATAAATAAATGAAGCTGCCATTTTTCAGACTAGACATGAATGTATTTATCCTCTTGCTCAGTTGTGCAATGGGGCCTCCCACTTACTTTTCTGTTATTTTTAGAGCCTGTAATCAAACTCACAAATTCTGATGCCGAGTACATGGAACTGATCTAAAGAAGGCCAGTTTATGGCTTCTTTAAATAAGTACAACAGTTTTTTAGCTGTGCTAACGTATTCTTACTATTAATGACCTTTTTAAAATAATTTTCTTCAACTAGCAAATACAACATGCCGTTGGAACACAGGAGTTATGGTTGCTGATAATCGGCCTCTGAACCCCTATATAGAAATTCCACAAAAATGTGATACCTGCTACAATAGTTATTTACAACATTAACAATGTCTGCACTACACGGAAATTTCATGGCCCAAAAATGTAATATTATTTCGCAAAACAAGGATGTTACTAAATGACAACTTTTAGGGGTCTTTTTTTAATCCTATGAATTACACATTTGACTTGTGGTCTTGCCCTGATCCAGTATATTTACCGTACTATATCACTCACTCCTGGTTTGCAGCTCACCATCTGATGTTCAAAACGAAAGCAGAAAAACGGAAGGGAGGGGTCGCGGAAGGAAAGCTGGATGGTGGGCCGGAGGATAGGAACAGACCACTGGTGAACGGGAGAGCCGCCCCCTTGACAGACCCTCTTCCAGGTCCCCGGCCGCAGACCAGTGAACACGCCTGAGATGGGTGGAGCCTGGTCCAGAATGGTTTGTGGTATTTTTCCACCAATTTGCGTACTTGCACAAGCGGGCAATGCTCTTGGACATCCATTCAGACGCGGCACACCTGAGGACAACCGGAGCAAACCTTTCTCCATTGGATTTGTAGCCAAGACTGTCCTATGACGTTAAAGATACAAACACATGTCTTTCTGTCAACAATACACAGATGCGACGTAAGGGTTTGTTTCTTCGTTCTGACTGTGGCGGTATTGTTGAATTAGAGCCACTAATAATACTGTTGCAACATTCTATGAAATGTTCAGTAAAGCTTGAGTGAGATTTGTGAATTTCCTGCTTATTTCTTACTAATGTCTTTGACCACAAAATTGAAAAATCCTGCATATTTAAATCCTAACCTGACAATGTTAAACCTCATCCTTACTCAAGTAGGGTGAGTAAATGATCACAAAAGGCAAAACCAGATGTTTTCGGCTTAGTTATAGTGAAGCATCAGTTTTGGTCTGCATTTTGACCGAATTATGTTTTATCCACAGAATGTTAGATGTTCTCTTTTTAATTTTTTGGGTTGGGCATGGAAATCATACTCTTTTTGCATTTCCTTGAGTTTGAGAGAATGGACTGTGTAACAGGGGGTATTCATTTAGTTTGCTTGCATTGAGTTTAGTGCTTACTGGTGAGAATAATCCTGCGGTTATTCAAAATTGAGGTGCTCACAGTTCACATGCAATACCCTCAGTCTGAATTACTAGTCAAATAAAATGTTGTAACAAGTTTGAGGTGGGACGTTTCAACAATTCTTACATTTAAACAATGAATTGTTGACAATTACACTCTGTTTGGGCCATAGCTGGTCTTACCATGGTCAATGTTATGTAACTGTATAAGCAAACAAGTCAATCTGTATTGCTGGAAGAATGTATCTGATCAAGCACTAACACAAGTCAGTCAACCGCAACAGCCATCCTTAGTAAAGGGAATATTGATGTGGTCACATTGATCATCTATGATCTGTTTGGGGTCTTCGCTCGTGACATTTGGGACAATGAACCCTCATAATATAACTATAAAATGCATTATTTATTTTGCATTTTTGATGTAGTTTGGTGGTTTATTTTGAAATTAATGAAATTTTTTATAACAATCTTAACTACAAACCAGGCTATGCATGTTTAAAGGTTTGAAAATGCATACTGGATAAATTATCTGGATGTTTGCTCAAAACATATGTTCTAAACGTCCCATATTGGTAAGATGTTTTATATCTTGTTTATGTAAGTACTCTAAGTACACTGCTCAAAGATATTAGAGGGAACAATTAAATCACACATTAGGTCTTAATAAACTAAATATATAAAAAAAATCTAAATCTTTACTGTTCATTGTGTAATTCATTGAGAACTAAACGACAATGAAGGTCAACAGAAACTAAAATCACCACCAGAGTCAGACACATTGTCCGTACGCTGGTGCTGTGGTCCCTGTGTTTCTGTTGGTGCAGTACAACGCCTGGCCTCGTGTCATTTAGCCAGTGTGTAGGCAGTGTCTGGATGAAGAAGGCATTGATGCCAATTGGGTACTTGTATAAACTAAAACATTGTGTTAATAACAGACAGACAACAATGATTAAGTCAGTTTAAAAGTATCTATAAAGCACATTTAAAAGCGAGTTTCAACCAAAGTGCTGTAAAATCAAACAAATGTGTCTAGAACAGCAAAAGCAGAACAAAACATATTGCCAACTAAGCATTTTCATAGAACATAAACACAACTCCCTACCCATTTGCAGAAAGAAAAAATGTCTTAAGATGGGATTTAAAGTGGAAGACCTAATATATAAAAGGTAGGCTATTCAACAACTTGGGAGCAGCAACAGAAAAGGTACGGCCTCTTTTAAACTATAATCGGGACCAAGGAGCACACCAAAGGAATTGGCCTAATGATGCTTGAGGGTGGTGGATAGGAGAGCGCAGATCCATGTAGCACATAAAAAACAAATAAGAGAACCTTAAAATAAATCCTGTATTTAACAGGTTTCCAGTGAAGAGTGGCCAGTACAGTTGAACATGCTAAAGGCGAGTCGAGGAAGAATGACAGACTCCCATATACACAGAGGTGCGATAGTCCAGACTGGAGGAAATGCACGCATGATAAACTCTCCAAATACTTGTTTTCAATTCGGCAATGGCTTGTTCAAGCTGACCAAGACCACACATACTTACAACAACATGTACAACAGTGGTGCCAAAGAGCATTGGAGGCTAAAGGAGCTCCTACCCGATATTAGGAAAGTTTACCTAATAAAACGGTAGTATGCAATTTCCAGGAACCCGTTTTGGCACAACAATAACACCTTTCCAACAAGTGGCTGAATGCCATAATAAATGCATCTTTCAAATGTTTGCAGGATACCTGCACTTGTCACAGTAAAATGTACATGATAATTCCTAAGATATACAAAATGGCCCAACATTCTTTGCACACGAAATTTCCAAACTATAGTGGCTGAACATGTTCTTCCTGGACCCAGGACAGCGACACGAGTGACCCACAGTGTCAGCCCAAACGAGAAGCAACAAAAGCCTAGGACCAGCAAGTTAAACTTATTGACTCCAATACATTGTGGAATATTACTGGCCAGGGACACCGATCAAACGAGAGCCTTATCAAGTAAAATGTAGTTAGTAAACAACTGAATTAATAGGGAGAAACTCAACCTTGATGTGTATAAATTGCAAGAAGCTTATTTTACTATTAGCTGCTAAAAAACATGATGGTGACTGGGTTATCTGCCATAGCTTGTTGGATAGGTGCATCTGATAAATGGCCAACAGGTAAATGTATACTGTATCTAAAGACAACAAATGTTAGGAGGCTGAGGGTCATTTTGTATAGATGTTTATTTTAAAAGGTTGTTCTATACCGTGCTTGGTTTTCTTAACGTTTCGTGGACCATTTGTCACAAGACAAAGCCCGGTGTTTCACTTCCAAGCAACAGCGCTCTTCCAGGTTCTTGCCCCCCCACCCCAAACGTTCTTTTCATTCAATTTGAGAAACATGTTGGTTTGTTTTGAGTGTAAACAACAGACATTGTGTCTTCACCAACTTAAAGTCTTTAGATTGTTTGTCTTCCCTACAGCCAGAAAAGGTAGGGATTGTCGGAATCTAAAATGACACCCTTTTGCCTGCATAGTCCACTACTACCAAAGCCAAAGATATGGGCCCTGGTCAAAACTAGTGCCCTACATAAAAAAAAGCACACATTGTTTTGCTAATTTCGAAGCTGTGTCATAGTATTTGTTTTCACTTAAATGACACCCTAAATCCCTATGTAGGGCACTACTCTTCACTTGAACCTATATAACATGAAACCCTGGCCAAAATTAGAACACTAGTCAGGGTGTAGGAACCCATATGACGGAAGCAGTCCGCGATGGCGTGACAGGAGTTCCCCCTCACATGTTGGTGCTCATCCGCGTTGTTTGGCTGTTGGCTGTCGTTAGCTCTCCCTGGCTACCTTCCCGAGGGGGCGACTGTGAGAGGGAAGAGAGGGGAATACACTGTGAGAGGGAGGAGAGGGGAATACACTGTGAGAGGGGAATACACTGTGAGAGGGAGGAGAGGGGAATACACTGTGAGAGGG
>JACXGK010000345.1:77985-111506 GCA_016801125.1 Novumbra hubbsi
GAGAGGGGAATACACTGTGAGAGGGAGGAGAGGGGAATACACTGTGAGAGGGAGGAGAGGGGAATACACTGTGAGAGGGGAATACACTGTGAGAGGGAGGAGAGGGGAATACACTGTGAGAGGGGAATACACTGTGAGGAGGAAGAGAGGGAATACACTGTGAGGAGGAAGAGAGGGAATACACTGTGAGAGGGAAGAGAGGGGAATACACTGTGAGAGGGAGGAGAGGGGAATACACTGTGAGAGGGAGGAGAGGGGAATACACTGAGAGGGAAATAAACTGAGAGAGGAATAAACTGTGAGAGGGGAATAAACTGTGAGAGGGATTAAAGGGGGATGAACTGCAAGAGGGATTAAAGGGGGATGAACTGTGAGAGAAGAGAGTGGGATGAAATGTGAGAGGGAAAGGAGTGTAATGATTGATTGTCTCAAAAGGAGCAAGGAAAACGTAAATCAAATTTCACTATGCTTTTCAGTTATTGAAGTCTCTTAGCCTCTGTCCTAGTTCAATCTAGACTAGGATAATATAGAAATAGAATCAATAGAGCAACACTAGTCAAAAACATTGAAAAGCTACAATGTCATAATGGCCTGTGGCCATTGCAAGCGTACCTACATGTACGCAAACTGCCAGGAACAAAAATATCAAAACCTGCTCTATTAGTTGGACTCCTACGTATAGTGACTACTGGGTGTAGTCTCCAGAAGGTTCCGCTACCTTGACGTGTATCTGGTTGCTCAGCACGGCAGCTCGAAGGATCATGGCTTTGGCTCGTCTTTGGAACTCCTTCCCCATATGGACCGACTTCTCAAACGTGTGGCTCCGTTGGTCCACATCCCGCGCATATAGGATCTGACATCACAGGTACAGGAAGCAGGAAGTGGCTCAAAGTGTCACTGTGTGTGTGTGTGTGTGTGTGTGTGTGTGTGTACTTTAAGTTGATGCTTCGAGGGAGACTCTCATGTATGGCACGTCTGTGTTTGTCCCTTTGCCACGGAAGGGGCGTATTACCTTGCTATGGGAGTCTATGCGCGCGTTGATGAGGCCCTCCAGTATGAGCTGGGTCAGTTCGTCCTCCAAAGCCAACACGGTGGTGTTGAAGGCCTGGGCCATCTTAGTCATATCTGCAGACACGTACGGGCTGAAGTACTGCCACACACACACACACGCACATTAACAGATAAACAGACGCATTAACGTACCAAGGCGAAAATAGCGATGGTCTGTGTGTGTCTCACCTGTATGAGCGCTCTGTTCCGGATCTGTGTGTAAAGTGTTCTAACGTGGGGGGCCAAGTACATGTCCAGCAAAAGATTGTCCTACAGAGGAGAACATGAAGGTGGGAGGAGAACGGGGAAGGAGAGAGACCAGGGCAGAGCTTGAAACATCACTCAGGTGTACTAAACAGTGTGTCAGTGTTGTTTGCTCAATCTACACCAAGACGATAAGTGTCCAGTCAGATTTCTGCGTCTCTGCGTCTCTCCTCACCTTCATGTCGTCCAGCAGTTTGAGACAGGACGCGTACTTGGACTCGTAGAATTTGAAGATGATATCCCGGACCTGGGGTTCCAACTCTAAAAATAACTTAAAGGAGCTAAAGGAGAGACGGAAAGATGTAGAAAGAGAGGGAGGGGGGGGGGGGGGTCTCTGCGTTTCAACGAGTCTCCAAACCACAAGCAGAGAAGCTTCTAATGTCCACAAGTCATTATTCATCCCAAAACGCTAGACCCCAGCTGGACTGAGAGACCTAAGGAAGCACGCGGACCAAAGTGAACGCTTACAAGCACGCGCTCTTCAGAAGACGACCTACCTGCTCGAGATGACGTTTTTCTGCAGCTCCTGCCTGTCGAACGTGGCCAGGGCACACATGCCGCCGTAAACGGCCACGTTGCTGGGGGACAGCAGCTGGGGGGACAAAAAGGTCAGCCACCGCGTTCTAAACCCCCGCCGGGCCTGGTTAATAGGTGGCCTCAGGCCTCGGACTCAGTGGGGATACAACGGTCTCTCACCTCTGGGAAGTCGCAGTGGTCAAACGACGCCTGGAGGAAGCACTTGGCGGCCTGTTTGTACTTTCTTGAAGCGAGTTCCGCCAGTCCTGGGGATATGAGAGTGGAGACTCACTTCTGAGCTGCTGAACACTGCGTCTAATCACCCCCGGCACACAACACACCCGGCAACACACAACATGCTCATCCCATAAACACCAGGCAGCCAGTCAGAATTACACTTCTCTACGTACACGCATTAGAGGACTTGGTGTTCTTACCCGCAGCGCATTTCAGTTTGGTAAGTACAGGCTGGTTCTGGCTATCTCGCTCTCCTCGTTGCTATGAGAAGAGAAGAAACGAGTTACGGCACACCCAAGACATTGTGTTCTTCGCAAGACTTCTGTGATTGAAATTCAGAACTTGCATATTGGGTCAGTCAGTACTCACCTCGGCTATCTCTGGAGTTGATTCAGCCTTGCTGACATAACTAAGTACATGAGACCAGTTCTGGAGGTAAACGCTAACCTATGAAATAAGGCAGAACAAATAAGAACAAATGAGAGAGCGAGGGCGACATTTGAAAATGAGTAAAGGAGAATAAAGAAAGAGAAAAAAGTTAAATAAAATACAAGAGTCAAAGAAATAATGTGGATGAATACAGAGGAAGAATGAAAAAGGTAACGAGAGTGAAAGAAGGAAAGAAAACAGCAGGAAGGTGAAACCTCTCAGGGAACGTCCAGCAATTTTCCTTGGCAGAACTACAACCAAGATGATCGTATCACCAACATGATCGTATCACCAACATGATCGTATCACCAACATGATCGTATCACCAACATGATCGTATCACCAAGATGCGGCCACAGTACCTTGATGACGTTAAGACACATGTTGATGACGTGCTTGGCACTGGTGCAGTAGTCGCGCGCTCGGCTGTAACACTTGAGGGCGTTGCTAAGATCACCACAGTCTAAATAGTGGTCCCCCAAATCGTCGTGACCCCTCCTAGAACACCGGACAGAATCAGTAAAGGCAGTCGGCCCCATCTCCTTTAACCAACTGATCGGTGAGTTGCATGGATACACCTTCCCACCACTATGTTGCGCCGTACCTGATGCTTTCTTTGATGGAGTTTCCCTTGTAGTTTTTAAGATCTGTGTCCAGCTTCTCCAGTTTGAGCAGGGCCTTTTTCCTGGTGGCCTCGGCCCAGGCTGTGTCCAGGCTGGGGGGTGCCACTGGCACCTCTGGCCCTGTGTCGGGGACACCCTGCGCCTCCCTGGGGGGATACCCGCAGAGATGTTAGAGGGTATTGGCGTACTCTCCGCTTATCTTTTGCCATAGACAGAGGCAGCTGGGGATGGGCTCCTCTACCTTACCGGGAGGCGTCGATGAGCCTGCGGTGGATCTCCTCGTAAACGTCGACATTGAAGGTCCTCTGGACGAAGGACAGGGCCATCTTCAGGGCCTCAGCACGGAGCTGGGGACAGTGTTCCGCTATGAACTGCAGCCTCTCGATGCGCATCAAGCCACTGTAGCTGGACGCGTATTGCTCCAGGTCCTGAAGGAAGGGGGGGTAGAAATCAAGATCACACTCACTTTGCGTCCTCGCCCCTCTAAACACATTGGATGAAAAAGCCAGAGATGGAGCCACACTGACCTTCTACTACGGAGACAAAGTGAGGTTAAAAGACAGACAAAGGGAGAGGACATGATGTCGATTCCAGCTGGCACAGCACCTTTGCTACGGTATAATGGCCATAAAACCATCCGGCTGGGTCCTGTTTAAACATACCATTGTGGGGTTTTCCACTACGTAGCCAAGGTCCGGGGCATTCTGTTGGTCTTCCTGGGGGTCAGCATCAATTTGCATTGGTTCCACTGCCCCCTGGGGGAGAGAGAGGGAACAGGAAAACCGGGGACGGTTGGAAGAGAAATACATTTGCACGGTCGTCATCCTTTGGGGCCGGGCTTTATGAAAGTTACCCACTTGGATCAGACAAGCTGGCACGCATATAAATAGAATAAAGAGACGTATTCCAGTCAAAGATTGGTCCATTACTGTCATTGTATTTCAGGGCATATAATACTGTTAGGATTTTACTTAAATTGTCGGCAGGTAATCGGCATTAGTAAGTTGTGTATTTGTAAAGGCAATATGAAACGAAAACCTGGTTTAAAATACAATGTGATCTAGAAATGTTTGGATGGACACCGAAATTACATCAGATGGATTGTCTTCTAAACACTAAATCAGGGGTGAATTAATTTGGTCAATAACAACATTTTTCTTTGCAATAAAAAATTGCCCAGAAGAAATATATACGTATAAGTATACTGGGCATATTCAATTGGGCTCTTAATTTTACTGTGCTTGCTAACGGCTTGCAACTTACCATGAATAAACCCTGCAGGTATGTTATAAACAATGAAACAGATGTACTGAATGACCAGTTAAAGAACATAGGTTTGATAGTGGGTTGGGGAATGCTGTCAGCATGGACACTGTCCATTAAATCACTCTGATGAAAACCTTCAAACACAATCTTTTCAGAAAATGGAAAAACGGACTGTTTTAAACCAGTAATAATAATACATTGGACAAATGTAATAGTCTAGACGCAGTGTTTCTCAACCCTGTCCTGGGCCCCCCCTGCCCTGCATGCTTTAGATCTCTCCCTGCTCTGTCACACCTGATTCGAATGATCAGCTCATTATGGTCTCCTTCATGAGCTACATCAGGTATGCTAGGGCAGGGAGAAATCTAAAACATGCAGGGCAGGGGGGGCCCAGGACAGGGTTGAGAAACACTGGTCTAGAGCATTTCAGGGGAGGAACTTTGGGCTTTCATCCAAACAATCAAGTTGAGAAGGGCGGCCAAGAAAAAAATTAAGAATCTGAAAGATATGTCTGTAACCATATCCATAAAGCATCCTAGCAATTCTGAGCTAGGATCAGTTTGGCCTTTCGATCATCGACAATAAACGGTATCACGTGGACTGACCTGCACTGCTATTTGTAAACCCTTGATGGATAAAGCCCTGGCCTGTGTGGCTGCACTGGCTGGCTGTCCTACCTCGGGGAGCAGGGAGCAGGCGGAGAGGCTGGAGCTGAGGACGTAGTCCCCTGCTGTGAAAGGGACGGGCAGGCTGGGGCTGCTGCTGCCACTGGTGCATGGCAGCTCTGCAGCCCTGGTCGTCTCTCTGTCTCTGCCCTGAGCTTGTTCTGGCCCTGCAGAAAACCCCCGCCCTGACACTGATCTGTCCTGGGGGGAGGAAAGGATGGTGTGGGGAACGCCTTAGAGTGACCTCTAGTATCCCACTGCTGGCTTGCCTCGGATGCTAAGCAGGGTCAGTCCCCAGATGGGAGACCTGATGCTGCTAGGCGTGATGTTGGACGGTCAGAATGTGGCACTCTATGCTCTGGTGGAAAGACTTTCCAAGGCAGTAAATGAGAGATTGCCCTGCATAGTGTTTTTTTGGAGAGGGAGGGCATAAGACTTACTCTTTGTCCTTACTATCTGTATAATAGCAGGGATGTTAACCCTGGTGTATTGGTTAAATGTCTAATCTAGCCCTAGGTCTTGCTACGATATCCAGCATGTATGCCTTTATGAACCAAAATAAAAGCTATCGTATCGTTTTCATGTTAACTGTGTATATAATGACATGGTTTACATTTTCAGGGTGAAGGCTATTTCTTCCACTCAGCAGACAGTTTGTATTAGTTGGCCAACTGATCCCGACAGCCAACTTTTAGATGTTCCTATTAGTATCCCGTCAAACTAAATAACAAAATGTATTGTCTGCCTCTGCGTGTTTAACCACTATATCCCTTTCAGCTAGCTAGTTAGATTGATTTGCTAGCGTCAAGGCAGGTTCCAGAAACAAGTAAGTTAGCTGAATAACATTAGCCGGCTAGCAACTTATAACAACAATCATCTGTCTGTTTACCTTTTCTATAGACCAGTTACGTGGCCAAAATCACATTTAAAATGCAAACGTAGCATTACCCACCAAACTGGATATGTTTAAACTACAAGTTTTATTGCCAGTACTACATTACCTTCGCCTGGGCTGAACCCGCCATAAACGCAAAATCCATACATATCAGGCTAACTTGCTAGCTATAGACCCTACGGTTAGCCAACCTCAACTAGCATGTTGGCTAACGCTAGTGGAAATAACTATGTTGGGACAACATTGACCAGTTCAATTGAAACGAGGGTAACCAGAGTACAGTATTTTAACTTTGCTACAGAATATACGAACAATTAAAACTTGTTTTAAGTTTACCTGAAAATTAAAGACCTGTACGGGAAGAGGCATCTCCTTCTCTGCGGACACGCTAAAAAAAAAAAAATACATCCGGGGCATGAGAGCAAACGAGGACAGTCTTAACAAAATAAAAACCCATATACACACACACATATACAGTGCATCCGGAAATTATTCACAGCGTTTCACTTTTTCCAGCCTTATTCCAAAATGGATTCAATTAATTCTTTACTCAAACTTCTACACAAAAGTTTGTTTCAAATTTTTTACAGATTTGGAAAAATTAAGAATAAAAATACAAGCTTGGCACACCTATTTTAGGCAGTTTCTCACATTGTTCTTTGCAGGACCTCTCAAGCTCCATCAGGGTGGATGGGGAGCGTCGGTGCACAGCTATTTTCCGATTTCTAGAGATGTTCAATCTGGTTCAAGTCTTGGCTCTGGCTGGGCCACTCAAGGACATTCACAGAGTTGTGAAGCCAGTCCTTTGTTATCTTGGATGTGTCCTTAGGGTCGTTGTCCTGTTGGAAGATGAAGCATGGAGCATGTTTCCATCAAGGACTTCTCTGTGCGTTTCTGCATTCATCTTTCCCTCATTCCTGACTAGTCACCCAGTCCCTGCCGCTGAAAAACATCCCCACAGCATGATGCTGCCACCACCATGCTTTACTGTAGGGGCGGTATTGTCCAGGTGCCTGGTTTCCTCCAGCCATGATGCTTGGCATTCAAGCCAAGCTGGACATTGTCTATAGCGGTTTAAACACCATGTCCAACGCATGCAGGGTATTTGCTGGCGGAAAGAACAGCACCACTTGATTTTCGTGGCAGAATTCAAACACCTTAACAAAGACGTGGGTTTCCTGTTGATCTGCCACATGAGCACCATGCAGCCTTGTGCATGACAATGAACAACACCCACTTCCAGAGAAGTACCATGTCTATGTAGAATTAACGGGAGATACTCTGGAACATTGGCTATGCTTGGGAGCCAGTTGGAGACAAAAATAATGAAAGGCAGGATCCTTTCCCACTGCATTCACAACGTAGTGCGTGACGAATCTAGAACATTGTTGTTGTTGTGCCATTTTGAAGAGTGGTGTGAGTCATGTTAAAAACTGTCAATTTAAAAATGTATATATCGATAAACAAAATGTCAACGTAACCAGTATTTGTCAATGGATTAATAACTCATTTATTTATATTTAATTGATATTCGAGTACACAACCTTTTCATAGACAAATTGATCAAGAGTGCAAATACAAAATATATTGAGTTTATATTTAGATATATTTAAATAAGATCCATTTCTGGATTTGGTTTATACATGGTTTCTTCTTCAAAGACAACTTCTCCGGGATGCACTTTTTATACCTAATCATCGTACTGACCTGTTGCCAATTGATCTAATTAGTTGTGAGATGTTCCACAAGGTTCTTTTTTGGTAATACACAACTTTTTCGGTCTTTTGTTGCCCCTGTCCCAGTGGTCAATTATTAATTTCTGTAAACTAACTTGCTTAGGAACCGAACCACACAGTTTTCACCTTGCCAGATCAAACCTTTCCTCTCAAAAATTTTAGAAACAACATTTGTGAAATGCTCCAGTCAGGTTTCTGACCAAATCATAACAATCATTACCTTCAAATGGCCTTAGACAAAGGTTCCGCATCTGTCCTTCTGTTTCTTGATCTTAGTGCTGCCTTTGACACTATTGACAACTCCCATTTCTTAACCCTTAAACAGTTTCTGTATACTGGGGGATACAATCATTTGACAGGCTCTGGGGGTTGGGGCTGTGGGGAGAACGGCATAAAGTGTGTGCACTTCATGTAAAACACAGAAGGGGAGATGGGTCAAGTAGTCAGGTCATGGGACCTGATGCCAAAATTCCAAGTATTTGTATCACACTCCAAAAATGGCAGTATGCAGGGACAGAGACTCTAGGTCCAAGGTATGTCTTGTAATGTTTTCATGTTATATCTTTTTTAAGGGGATGTTGTTTTTGAAAATACCATTTTCTAAAGAGGACTGTACATGTTTTTGTTGAAGAATTATGAATTACATTTTCACAACTTTCATAATCAGGTATTGCATTTCTGTATCCTGGAGGAAACATTGTCCAGATAAGAGTATAAAACAGGGATATTCACTCACAAATAAACATGTGGTTTGAGGCATTTAATCTATAATAATAAATAATTTATAGGTGTAAAATAAATATATTTAATCTATTTATTTTACATGTTAATTTATTGATTAATTCACCAGTGTACTTATGCGTTTTCAGAGAATTTCTGTCAGTAATTTCTACAGTTCATGAAAGAGAGCTTTGTGGCATAACAGGGGCATGTCTTTTTATAAAGACAGACATGAGATTTTGTGGGGGGGATTGTAAGTCTATGGGCCTACATAAATGGGCCATGTATATCCGTAAAATAAAGTAACATTTGTTTACCTTTTGAAAAGCTTTTTTTATGCAAAACATGAAAGAAAGTAGCAGATTATTTGTTTTTAAATAGTTTTAAAAGTTGGCACATGAGCTATAAAAAAAAAGAAAATGCTAAACGTATACCCTAAATGTGCAAAGTATCTCGGGAGATACAGAGTGTAACTTAAAGTTAACTATTAATAAAAACATGAAATTGTTTTATTTTTGCCTTGATACATAAAAAAATAGCAATACAATAATTTTCCAAAATGCGTATATGTGCTTGCCTATTTAAGGGTTAAAGAGGCTAGAAACCCATATCGGTCTACATGGACACGTTTTAGCCTGGTTTAAATCATATTTATCTAAACAATATCAGTTCGTACAGCCATGGCCAAAAGTTTTGAAAATGACACAAGTATCGGTTTACACAAAGTTTGCTGCTGCAGTGTTTTTAGAGCTTTTTGTCAGATGTTACTATGGTAAACTGAAGTATAATTACAAGTATTTCACAAGTGTCAAAGGCTATTATTGACAATTACATTAAGTACATGCAAAGAGTCAATATTTGGAGTGTTGACCCATCTTCTTCAAGACCTCTGCAATGTTCCCTGGCATACTGTCAATTTACTTCTGGGCCACATCCTGACTGATCATAGCCCATTCTTGCATAATCAATGTTGGAGGTTGTCAGAATTTGTAGTTTTTTTTTGTCCAACTGCCTCTTGAGAATTGACCACAAGTTCTCTATGGGATTAATGTCTGGGGAGTTTCCTGGTTATGGACCCAAAATGTTGAGGTTTTGCTCCTTGAGCCACTTAGTTATAATGTTTGCCTTATGGCAAGGTGCTCCATCATGGTCTCTGGATGCTTTACTGTTGGCATGACACAGGACTGATGGTAGGTCTCACCTTTTCTTCTCCGTACAAGCGTTTTCTAGATGCCCCAAACAATCGGAAAGGGGATTCATCAGAGAAAATGACTTTACCCCTGTCCCTGAAGAGAAGTGTCTTCTTTGCTGCCCTTCTTGTCACCTGGCCACCCTCCAAAAGTCTTCGCCTTACTGTTCGCCTGCTGCAATTCCTGAGCAAGCTCTGCACTGGTGGTGCCCCGATTCCGCAGCTGAATCAACTTTAGGAGACTGTCCTGGACTTTCTTGGGCACCCTGAAGCATTCTTCACAACAATTGAATCTCTCTCCTTGAAGTTCTTGATGATCCGATAAATGGTAGATTTAGGTGCAATCTTACTAGCAGCAATACCCTTGGCTGTGAAGTCCTTTTCTGTAAAGCAATAATGACTGCACATGTTTCTTTGCAAGTAACCATGGTTAACAGAGAAAGAATGATTTCAAGCCCCACCCTACTTTAAAAGTAATTTAGCATGACAGAATGATCTCCAGCCTTGTCCTCATCAACACTCTCACCTGTTTTAACAAGAGGATTACTGACATGATTGTCAGCTGGTCCTTTGGTGGCAGGACTGAAATGCAGTGGACATTTTATTTTGGGATATTTGCAATTAATTGCAATTCACCTGAACACTCTTCATGACATTCTGGTGTACATGCAAAAAAAACAGAGGCAGCAGACTTTGTGAAAATAAATATTTGTGTAATTCTCAAAACGTTTGGCCACGGCTGTATAGATGGCATGTCCTCTGACAAATGAAAGGTATGTTTTGTGTTCTTCAAGGCTCAGTTTTGGGGCCGTTACTGTTTTCGCTATATATGCCGCCTCTGGGTGATGTCATCAGGAACCACAATGTAAATCTTCACTGTTATGCTAATGACAAACAGGTTTATATCTCAATGAAGCATGGAGAAGCCCCAAATTTTGCTACTTTGGAAGCAAGCATCTCAGATATTAGGAAATGGATGACCAAGAATGTTTTGCTTTTAAACTCAGAGAAAAACATAAATGCTCATTTTAGTACCCAAGAAACAAAGAGCTCTGTTGGCAGATCTAACAATGAACCTCAACAGTTGTTTGGTAATATCCCAAAAACCTCAGAGAAACCTTGGCTTTTCCCTCAACCCTGAACCCTCTTTTGGTGAACATATAAAATACATCTCAAGAGCTTTTTTTCATCTTCCAAACATTTCTAAAATCAGAAACCTTTCATCAAAAAGAAATGCAGAATTTATTATTTATGCTTTTGTTACTGCTAGATTAGATTACTGCGATGCTCTAATCTCCGGTTCCCCTGATGAATCAATAAATAAACTTCAATCAGTGTTGAACAAGGCTGCTTAAATTCTAACTAGAACAATAATTTTTTATTTTACCTGAAATTTCTGAACAAACAGCCAGAGGCAGGGCTTTCCCACATAGAGCCTCGCTACTATTGTATAACCTGCCAATTAGGATTAGAAATGCAGACACTGTGAAACTTTCAAGTGCCTACTAAGGACACGAGGTCTTGGCCCACATCTCTGGAGTACCAGGCCCCCACCCAACCCAGATCAAGAAGATACCTGATGATTCCAGCTGCTACTCTGCTGAGCCCCCACCCAACCCAGATGAAGACGATACCTGATGATTCCAGCTGCTACTCTGCTGAGCCCCATATTATCCCACCCTGGACTGTCCCTGTCCTGCCCTGCTTCTGACCTAGATTGGACTTTATAGACTCTGGACACAGCCCATATTCATTTATTAGTTATCATTTGTACTCTTAAACCCAGCAAAGCCAGAAGTGGTCTAGTCACCCCTTTGAGCCTGGTTCCTCTCTAGGTTTCTTTCTAAAATCTGGCACCCATAGGGAGTTTTCTCTAGCCACTGTGCTTCAACACTGTTGTTGCATGCTCCTTGCGGTTTCAGAATGGGTATTTTTGGAAAAGCAGTTTGTGACTACTGCTGATGTAAAAAGTGCTTTATGAATACATTTGATTGATTAATCAAGGATTCCACCTAGCCACCTAAAACATTTTATGAACCTTATTAAAAAAAATACATTTCACAAACTTTCCCTCTGTCTCTCAGAGATAAAGCATAATGGTGATTAAGAAGTATCTCTTTAAAAAGTTAGAATGTTATTGCACAATTTTAGTAGTACAAAGATATACCTATCTATTTTTTAGGAGAATATGACATAGCTAATTACTTGTGATATTAGGCTAAACATTTATTATTACCTGTAATGCACATTGATTTCACTCATCATTATCAAGGGTGCTACACATTTTGGAGGTTTATTAAAAATGCTCATAGTTTTACAAGTAGACTAGGGCATAAACACTTACTAAACACAACATTTTTTATATAAACGACATATTAACTATCTACAAATATACATTAAACTATGATGCACTACTACAGTAATAACCAGAACCAAATCCAGAAGTCTACATCATCTTAATCATCAACACAATCTCAAAGAAAATCTGAGCAACAGCAATTGATACATTCAAATATCTTTATTATTTTTTTAAATCACTGTATACACAATTCTTGTTCTTTGTTTATCTTTCATTAAAGTTGAGTAGATTATCATCGCAGATGCAATAACACAGAAGCATAAAACTGGTTAATTAAAAAAATGTTTTTTTCTCACTCACACATACACACATTCACACACTCAATGTCATGCAGGGTTAGAATCAGTTCTGCCTTCTATTGAGAATTGCTCTTTATTTCCAGTTCAGTTCTAACATTAAATGTGATTTGGTCATACCCCACAGGAAGTATTCATCTATTCACTAGAATAAAAGGAAGATTCATCTGATTCAATGAAAATATATTTTTTGTTATTCTACACATAATTTAAGTAACACTTTCTTTTACAACAACAGGCAGCACATGTTTAGAATATTCATGAAAAATAAATTCCAATTCTAAAACAATTTGAAATAATGTCTCTATGGGGTTATTCTTAGATCATGATGAAATTGAATAATTGCTTCTTTTGTTTAAACCAAAAGCGGCAGCCAATTTCTTCCCTTAAAAGCAAGCTAAAGGTCACCCCTATAAACAATGTGGGTGTCCGGTTCATTTAGACTTTTTGCTCCAACTTGGGAAAACTGAAACTTACTTAGAATACATCTAAAGAATGGGACCATTTGTATTTATTATCAGGCTACATAGTATTTTATTAACTATGAAGTTCACCTTTTCTGTTTACAATACAAATAATGTTTTCATAACAACATCATATATTTGGTAACTAGAACTAAACTCATATGTTCAGTATTATCAAATAGTGAATAATATATTATATTTATAAATAGTGAAAGTTAGTAAAAAAGAGTTTGGTTAAAAAAAAAGTATACCGTGTGAAAAGGAATAATGTAAAATATAATGATAAAGAAAACAGTGTTTTTGACATGTACAGTACAAATTATGACATCTTGAAATACATTTGTTCTGTTTTAAGAAATATGGACATACAGTAGAGGAAATAATTATTTGATCTCCTGCTGATTTTGTACGTATGCCCACTGACAAAGAAATGATCAGTCTATAACTTTAATAGTAGGTTTATTTGAACAGTGATAGACAAAATAACAACAAAAAATTCCAATAAAACACATTTCACATAAGTTATACATTGATTTGCATTTTACTCAGTGAAATAATAATTTGATCCCCTATCAATCAGCACAATTATAGGCTCCCAGGTGTCTTTTATACAGGTTACTCTCTAAAAGGGAGTGCTCCTAATCTCTGTTTGTTACCTGTATAAAAGACACCTGTCCACAGAAGCAATCAATCTGATTCCAACACTCCATCATGGCCAAGACTAAAGAACTGTCCATGTATGTCAGGGACAAGTTTGTAGACCTACACAATTGCTGGAATGGGCTACAAGACCATCGCCGAGCAGCTTTGTGAGAAGTTTACAAAAGTCGGTGCGATTATTCGCAAATGAAAAAAAACACAAAATAACTGTCAATCTCCCTCGGTCTGGGGATCCATGCACGATCTCACCTCATGGAGTTTCAATGATCATGAGAACGGTGAGGAATCAGCCCATAACTTCACGGGAGGATATTGTCAATGATCTAAAGGCAACTGGGCCCATAGTCACCAAAAAACAATTGGTAACCCACTACGCCGTGAAGGACTGAAATCCTGCAGCGGCCGCTCAAGAAAGCACATTTACAGGCCCGTCTGAAGTTTGCCAATGAACATCTGAATGAATCAGAGGAGAACTGAGTGAAAGTGTTGTGGTCAATGAGACCAATATCAAGGTCTTTGATATCAACTCCACTCGCCGTGTTTGGTGGAGGAGAAATGCTGCCTATGACCCCAAGAATACCATCTCTACTGTCTGACATAGAGGTGGAAACATTATCCTTTGGTGGTGTTTTTCTGCTAAGGGGACAGGACAACTTCACCGCATCAAAGGGACGATGGGTGGGGCCATGTACCGTCAAATCTTGGATGAGAACCTGCTTCCCTAAGCCAGGCCATTGAAAATGAGTCGTGGATATGTACATGACATGTACAGTGGAGGTAGCTGAAGGTTCGAGTTGCCAAAACGTCAGCAACTAAACCTTAATGACTTGGAGAGAATCTGCAAAGAGTGGGACAAAATACCTCCTGAGTTGTGTGCAAACTACAAAAGACGTCTGACCTCTATGATTGCCACCAAGTACTAAGTCATGTTTTGCAAAGGGGTCCAATGCTTATTTCACTAAGGTAAAATTACATTTATTTAGTTGTTATTCTAGTGGTAGTCTCATTGTCAAAAAGTAATTGTTCAAATAGACCTACCATTAAAATTACAGACTGATAATTTCTTTGTCAGTGGGCAAACGTACAAAATCAGCAGGGAATCAAAAAAAAAATAATCTTTCAAACAACATCTATAGATAAAGAGGATGAAATTGAACCATAAACAATGCAATTTTAACTACTACGATATCATTTATTTAACAAAAAATTTACAAGATGCCATTTCCTATTAAGGAAAAATAAAGTCCTATTGCTAGGACGGTCTGACCTGGGCATGCTGGCTGTAGTTTTAAATGTTCTCCACCGGACAGTGGAATGGCTGTGGAATGGCTCAAAAAGAAAAGATATGGAGAGTTCTGGAATGGCCAAGTCAAAGCTGTGCATGCAAGTAACACCTCAAACATCACACAGCTACAGAAATTCTGCATGGAGGAGTGGGAAAAACGATGTCAGATTGATGTCAGAGACTGGTGGACAGTTATAGGAAACGTCTTTTTAAGGTTATTTCAGCCAAAGGGGGAAATACCATCTATTAGGGCATAGGGTTTCTTAAATTTGTCCTCAGTAGGAAATGGCATCTTTGTTAAATAAATTATATCTTAGTTCAAATTTCATTGTCTTTGGTTTAATTACATCACCTTTATCTATAGATATTGCTTGAAAGAAGATCAAATATTGATATGTCCATATTTCTTAAAAAATAACAAAATATTTTATGGGGTGTCCTATTTTTTTTTTTTTATTCTGTGAATTAATATGTTGCAAATATAATGTTTTTATGAAATATGTGAAATTGGTTAGATAATGAAATTCTGGGATTAAATGGTACTCTCCTAATGAGAGTACCTAAAGTAGGATTCCATTGGTTTTCAACTATTTGAATTAGTACATTCTCAAAGATGGAAGTCATTTTGTTAACTAAAATCATGGTCTGCACTGAGAAATTTATAGAAAAACCTAAACACTTGGGCAAAAGTTCTTAAAGACCATCTGACCTAACCAGTAGAAAAAGCTGGCTTGAGTAACAGTTAGGTAATGCAGGATTCTTTGCACAAAGCAATTATAAACTGTACTCTTTTGTTTATAATCAATTATAAACAAAATCATACCCTGTAATGAAGAATCCCATAAAAATATTTTGTTGTAAATGTGTGTTTGAGATGCATTTACTATACATGTGAAATACAAAAAGTGTTTTTAAAATACTTTTTAAATGCATTGAAATCTTTCAAGCATATCTGAAAAAACTGATTTTAAAACATTTCTTGTGGTAAAATGTGTTCATTTCCAAATGTTTCCAGATGTCAATATCTCCATCCCACTTTGATTGTTCCTATAGTACATGTCCATCTAGAAGAGAAATGTCAAACCCTTTCCACTGAAGGCCAGTGAGTGCCTGTAAGATCTTCCTTCACCTGGCTCTATTTGGTCTCAGTTGGGTACCAAGTAAAAAGAAACAGCATTCCCCCCCGTGGAACCGGTTTGACACCTCTGATCTAGACCTAATTTCTCTCTAGATCCTCACCCTTTTAATTCACCCAACTAAGTTAAGTCATAAGGCACACAGAGTCTGTTTCAAAGCTGAAGAGTTCAATAAAATGTTGCCTTCAGTACCATGCCAAATGACACTCTATTCCCTACATAGTGCACTTCTTTTGACCATAACTATGTAGGCTCCCTTTTTAGGGAAAATTGTGGCATTTTGAAACAATTCTCAATATTTAATCTTTGACCCACTTGTATGTCAACAACGTTTATCTGATGAGCGTCACATTTGATCACTTAACAAATCACATGCTGTTCCCTACGCATTGCACTACTTTTGACCAATGGCAAATAGTAATATAATGCCAATAGAGACTGTGGCAAACGTAAAACACCTTCAATAAAACAATACATGATGTTGTTGTTTCTCGCAGACCTCCTTGCCTCACTCAGAAGATGATGCACCTCTTGCACTTTTTCCTGACTGGCGCAGGGCACAGGACGGCACGGATGGCCTCATCAAAAACGGTCTTCAACCCCCTCTGGGTTAAGGCAGAGCACTCCAGGTATTTTACTGCACCTGTGGGGAGGATGGAGCTTTTAAATTGCGGCAAAAACAGACACAGGTAAACCAAGATTTTCCCTCTTTCTCATACTGACACATACACACGCCCTTGTTCCTATTTGGCGGACCACGGTCCTGGTCCGGACCCAGGCGATGTCTGAGACTGTGGCTATAATTAAAAGCGGGAACGTGAAGTGCCACTACGAGACAAAACACAAATCCTTTGAGGATAGATTCCCACTGAAAACCAAACTAAGGGGACAGAAAATGAACGATCTAAAAGCCTAATATGATCAATCCACCAACATCCTAACACATTCATTCACTGCCCAACAACGAGCTAACGAATGTTCCCTTAAAATATCTTGGTTATGTTGGGTCAGCATAAAAAACTATTCGCTGACGGAGGGGTTGTTAAAGAATGAATTAGTGCAATAGCTGACACCTTACTTGAGGGAAAACAAACATAATCAATTGATCAATTGGTCCTGTGCTCCAACCTGTCAGACAAATATGCTTAGATGACAAACACAACGAGGAGAATGATTCACTTTCTCAGGGCTTCCTCTTCCCATCAGCCTCGCATGCTCAGAGAATTCTTTAGGGAAGTTGATGCAAATGCCAATGACCTTCTGCTGCACAGCAACGTAAGAAGCACTTTGGGTCCATCTGAAAGGAAATTGCAGCTTTCCTGGTACAGCTAAAGAGCCAGAAAACGGCAACACCATTTTCTCTCCTTTTAGATGATGAGAAGATAATGGATATTTTGTCTTATTTGGTTGATATCACTTCACACCTAAATGAGCTGAATTTAAAGCTACAGGGCAAGGACAATTCAGTTTGTGACCTAATGACAGCTGTTCGCTCCTTCCAAAGGAAACTTGAGGTGTTCAAGGAAGACTGTTCACACTTCCAAACAATGCAGGAACAGGTTCAGGGTGAGAGAGAAGCATCTTATTTTGTTGACTTTGTTGACAAGCTGATTGTAAACTTCAGCAAACGTTTTGAAAGCTTCAGCCTTGGACAGCAACTCACCCTGTTTATTCAGAACCCATTACTCACCGTCAGGGAGGTTCTCCTAGGAAGTCACACATCACTTCACATGGGCACCTCCAAGCAGATTTGGCCCTGAAAGAGCATTTTGGACAAACTGACCATGCCACCTTTTGGCTCCAAATGGTCTCGGAGACAGCTTTCCATGTCTGAGGAATGTAGCCTTGTACATCTTGACCATGTTTGGCTCCACATACAGCTGTGAGTCAGCTTTCTCCACCATGAACATTATTAACACCAAATATCACTCCAGGATCACCAATGAGCAACTACACATGTGTATGAGAATGCCCCTGACACCATTCCAGCCCAGATTTAAAATCCTGACAGGACAAGCAAAAGCTCACTTCTCTCACTGAACAAGACAATGGAGGAAGTGAGATATAAGAAAGAGAAAGTGAGGTGTTAAATCTGTTCAATTGGTAAAATATCTTAAGATATTTTGTTATAATATTGGTTGAGACCATTGGTTGAGTTAACAAATTAGAAAAAGGGCAACAAGCATTTAAGAGCACAAAACAGCTCTGTTATGTATTTTGTAAAGCTCTGTTATGTATTTTTTAATGCAGCCATATTTTACATGAAATTAGATTTCTTTTTTTTTTTAGAGTACTTATTATATATAATTCAATATTCAACTTAATAATTCGTTTTTATTATCAATTTATAATTCAAGTTCAATATGAAAACTGACAATAAATATTGTTGAAATATAACTCCATAAAAATAATAATTAAATACACTGATACAACTACTAGACTACTTTAATATGTATGGCACTGAATCATAACGCAAATAAAACATGATGTTCCAGACCTTTGCTTGAGGTTATTGGTTCTAACTGGACCTCTATACATTTTAATTAAATACCCCTGATCTACAGAGACTAAGGGCACTGAACCCTTAAAATGATGTGCATTCATCTTAAGGATCCAGTGCCCTACATAAGTATTTGGGCAGTAAAGCATATATCACTCAATACTGCAAATGTTTTAATTTAAAATCAAACAGTTACTACGAGATTAGTAAATTGCCCCAAAATTGTTATTGCCCCAAAACAGGTGAACTATATATAGAAATTATTGCAAATTTCTTTGCTGTATTTAACTTTTACACCGTTGTTTTCCCCAAATATGTTAAATCAAATTTAGTATTAAATCCCTGCTTTATCACAGCAACAACTAATGGACTCTGTAGGGATATTTGTCTCCCGAAGCACATACGGTATTTCTGTATTTCTGCTCTCTCAACCAGGCAATCTAGACTGAAATCGATATGTGATGGAAATAACATACTTTTAGGCTTTCCACAATGAGTCAGCAGAGTGAAATGTGGCAAGGCAACCTAATTTAATTACTAACCCCCCACACTCTGACAGTGCTGATCAACTAGGGCTAATCACTGGGCTAAATCAGCGAGCCGAAACTGAACCCCGGTTTCAATGACACAGTTAACTGTGAGGCTGTGACCTTTACGCGTTTCATTCGCCCCAATGCGTTTTTATTTCTCAATGTTGAAGGTGATTGGAACAAGAATTACCAAAAAACAAAAGCTGACAGTCTAAGATAAACTCTACTGTTCACTTTAAAATCCAACTTTGTCAGACGAAATTATAAAAATGTCTTTACTGCACTAATACTTGCGTAGGAATCTGAAGCTAGGTGAAACGAAAACACAACTTGGTAGTTGCGAGTGCCCAATCTCTCTCCCTCCACAGTCACCCACCAATCTCTCGTGCCATGGCCAGGCCCTGGGGGTAGGTGATGGGGGACAACTTCTTGTCCCTCAGTCGCTCCACAGTGTCCTTGTCATCCCTCAGGTCCAGCTTGGTGCCCACCAGGATGATGGGAGTGTTGGGGCAGTGGTGACGTACCTCTGGGTACCACTGTCAAAGGTCACAGCGGGCTCAAAGTCATGAAGGCAAAAGGGCAGGTGGTCAACAGAATGATGCAATGGATATTAGTTTTGTGGTGTGACGTTCGTGTATCCCATAATATTTGGCCTTCATGCCATCTCAGCAATCTCATCCCAGCAGTACAGGCTGGGAGATACTCACCTTAGCTCTGACATTCTCAAAGGACGCGGGGCTCACCAATGAGAAACATATCAGGAACACATCCTTTTAGGGAAGAACACAAAGAAAACACACTAAGAAACATACTGCACTCTGACACTTGCTCTTATGTAAACACACTAAACCGGTACACCCACATTTTAACAATATCACACGCTTTTTCAAACACACTACACTCTAGACACTTGCTCCTATTTAAACACACTAAACTCGTACACCCACCTTTTAACAATATCACACGCTTTTTCAAACACACTACACTCAAGACACCCTTATTTGAACACTGCACAGCACTTACGCTTTGAAACACCAATAAAAACTATTTTTAAAAATCCCACTGACCCACAAGAAATCTGTACAATTAGCTGAGTGCAATGATATTAAGTCATTGCCTGTTTATGTGTGAGAAAGTCAATTTCAGTGGTTGCACAGTAAACTTAAGACTTATCAAACTGTATATAACTCCATTAACTATGAGGGCTGGAGCCTGCTTGTTCTGTAATACTTCATCAGTAATGTCACCCACCTGCTGTCTCAGGTCTAAACAAGTCCCTGATTGGGACACAAAGAAAACTTGGATTGGAATTGGCTTTGAGGTTCAGATTTAGAGGGCTCCAGGGTGTGATTAGAGAGCCTGGTCTCAAGCATAGTTCCTGTGAAATCCTGAACTAAAGGTAGGAGCACACTGCAGAGATTGTACGCCTTGCGATCACTTGGGGCTGATCTTAGCCTTTAGCAAACTGAATGCCCCCTGGGGGGCAGTACCGCCCCCGTTAAGAAACACTGGGTGGGCAAACTACGGCCCGCTAGGCAGTTCTATCCTGCTTACAGAAGGTAATAACATTTTCTTAAAATTTTAATTATTTACACATTATAAGGGACCTACTGTATACAGTTGTGCTCAAAAGTTTGCATACCCTAGGAGAATTAGTTATATATGTACCATTATTAAAGAAAACATGAGTGAGCAGGCAAAACACATTTCTTTTATTTCTTATGGGATTCATATTCAACTGTAGGTCATAACAGAATGGCACAATCATGAAACAAAACATGGCAACAAGAAAAAAAAAAACTCCTGTTCAAAAGTCTGCATACCCTTTGTTCTCAATACTGTGTATTGCCCCCTTTAGCATCAATGACAGAATGCAGTATTTTGTAATAGTCTATGGCCCCAAATTCTTGCAGGTGGTAAAGCTGCCCATTCTTCTTGGCAAAATACCTCCAGTTCATGCAAAGCCTTTGGTTGTCTTGCATGAACCACACGTTTGAGATCGCTCCCCAGAGTGGCTTGATTATATTTAGGTCAGGAGACTGTGATGGCCACTCCAGAACCTTCGTCTTTTTCTGTTGAACCACAGGCGGGTCAACTTAAGGTCGTTGTTGTGGTGGAAAGTCCAAGAGCATCTCTTTGTGCAGAAGAATGCAAATTGTCTGCCAGTATTTTCTGATACATGCTGCTTTCATCTTGCCATGAATTTTCACAAGATTCCCTGTGCCTTTAGCGCTCACCCCCCCCCCAAAACATCAGTGAGCCGGCACCATGCTTCACAGTGGGAATGGTATTCTTTGTGACCATAAAGCAACATTTTTGTCTTATCACTCCAAACTACAGTGTGCCAGAAGCTGCGAGGAGTGTCAAGGTGTTGTCGGGCATATTGTACCCAGGCTTTTTTGTGGCATTGGCGCAGTAAAGGCTTCTTTCTGGCAACTCGACAATGCAGCACAAGTATCATCATATTGTGCTCCTTGAAACAACCACACCGTCTTTTTCCAGAGCAGCCTGTATTTCATCTGAGGTTACCTGTGGGTTTTTCTTTGTATCCCGAACAATTCTTCTGGCAGTTGTGGCTGAAATCTTTCTTGGTCAACCTGACCTTGGCTTGGTATCAAGAGATCCCCAAATTTTCCTCTTCTTAATAAGTGATTGAACTGTACTGACGGACAGTTTCAAGGCTTTAGATATATTTTTTTTATCCTTTTCCATCTTTATAACTCATTGACTATTTATACACAGACACTAATTGAAAAGCTGCAGGTGTGGGATAGTAACCTTTAATTGCCATTTTAACCTGTGTGTGTCACCTTGTGGGTCTGTAACAAGGCCAAACATTCAAGGGTATGTAGACTTATGTTGATCAAGGCCATTTAGGTGATTTCTGTTATCATTTTGATTTAAAAAGGAGCCAAACAACTATGTGATAATACATGGCTTCATATGATCACTATCCTTAACTACAATTTTGTTTTTGCACAATCAGTGATATTTTCCAAAATCAATGCAAACATTTCAAAATTTCTGCTAGGGTATGCAGACTTTTAAGCACAACTGTGTGTATGTTTTAACTTTTGCCCTTTTCTGGCCTGCAAATCATTCATGATAAACAAATTACAAAAACTATTCGTTGGCCCGCGAGCAAAAAGGTTAGGTACTTACAGCTACAGTCATTTCTATAGACCACCTGACTGTTCCCATCAACTGGCAGTGACGGGTCTAACAATAAAATTGCCCCCCCCCCCCCGCCCAACCATTTCCTTTTAGGCCACAGGCAGAAGATGTAAGTCTAGCTGAACGTTGCCGTGGAGATAATGACGAAAACACATTGGAATAACAGGAAACTGTGTGGTGAATGACTGAGGCAGAGAACACAAGATGAAGGATTTGGATAGACTGGAAATGTGATAGAGTGATAAGGGTATGACACATTGGAGTGTGTTGTGTGTGGGTACATATGCATAGAGAGACGTCTGAGAATAAAAGACCAGACTAATACCTTTCTCAGAAATACAATACTGTTACAGTAAAGTGACAGATTAAAGAATAGGAGAAAGAGTGAAGAGGAGGTGACAGAGTGAAGAGGCGGTGACAGAGTGAAGAGGAGGAGACAGAGTAAAGAGGAGGAGACAGAGTGAAGAGGACGGTACACAGTGAAGAGGAGGGGACAGAGTGAAGAGGAGGTGACAGAGTTAAGAGGAGGTGACAGAGTGAAGAGGAGGGTACACAGTGAAGAGGAGGAGACAGAGTGAAGAGAGGTGACAGAGTGAAAATTAGGTGTCAAAGCAAAGAGGAGGTGACAGAGTGAAGAGGATGTGACAGAGAACAGTGGAGGATGTGACAGAGTAAGGAGGTTTAAGAACAACGAGGGTCAACGAGTCAGAGGTAGCATGAAGAGAAGAAAACAAAACGATGTGGTGGAGACAAGGAAATGAGGAGTAGAGACACGGGAAAATAGATATTAGGAGCCGTAAAGACCCTGTTAGCAAGCTCTGTATATGCCCATACCCTCAATATGTGTGTGTGTGTCCGTGTTTGTTACCGTCTGAGGATACGACAGAGGCCTGAGGCGGTCGTAGTCCTCCTGTCCTGCTGTGTCCCACAGTCCCAGGTTCACTGGTTTCCCATCTACCATCACATTTGCTGAGTAGTTGTCAAACCTGAGAGAACAGGGAAGGCAATCCACAGGACATATGTGGGCAAGAAGAGCAGATGCCTCTGGTTCAAGCCCGGTATCAGATGACTGGTTGGGTGACGGCACTCACTTAGCAAGCAGCATGAGTTCTGTTACACAGAGGCTTGTATTGTATGTAAGTGGCCATATTGCCATAACCCAATCCTACCAATAAATCTAAACATAACCCGTAAAGCCTGACAACTCTAATTCTCACCTCAATAATCACCTAACCTATAAGCCTGAAATACACTTTTTTCAAAATGGACAAATAGTTCCTCACCTTCCACAATTTGCAAAGGATTATCATCCATTTACTGACTTCTGGTCTACACAAGTATGGATATACCTGTACACACAGACACCGTGTTGAAATTATACTCACACTGTAGGAATGTATTCTCCAGGAAAGGCATTGGTTGTGTAGCTGATGAGAAGACATGTCTTACCCACCGCTCTGGAACAGACAAATGATGAGCATGGAGTTCAGAAAACAACAGCACTATATCCCAGTTGTGGCTTTGACTTTACTAAGAAGCCTGGACCAATGTTGGGAGATAAACTCTGGTAACCTGTTAATCTAGTTGTTATTATTGGTTTCTGTTTTCTTCCAATAGAATATAATACAATATACTAGACTCAAAGGAAGATAACTGTGTGTCCCTTAGAACCCATTAGATTAGACAGGACCAGCATGTAATTTTGACTGGGAAAGAAAGAGCTTTTAAAAAAAAAAAAATAACAAAAGATATGCAATTATTTTTCGAATCAAATGCTGCATAGTTACCATGTCAACGTTTTGCATGACAAGTTTGTTTGGCAGACTCCTGCAGCACAGAGTGTGTGTGTGTCTGAAAATGTCTCGGAACAGCTGCCTGAAAATACTTTGGTGCACCAACCCCCTAACAATCAGAACCACTCCCCTCCTCCTAGAAATAGTAAAAATACACAGTAAGATCTTGCAGAGGAGAGGACAAAACACACATGGTCAAACACACAAACGCACAGACACATGCACACACTATAGCAACTTAGATGACAGGAGGAAGTGTGGATACAAGGAGATAATGGTTTAAAATGTATAGCAGAGTGATAGCAAGAAGAGAAACATGAGTGCTCAGAGAAAGAAAGAAGAAAGAATGAAAAAGAAACCTAAACCATTTTGTACTAAACTTTCCTTTAACAGAAAGCGCGGTGGATGAAAACAGCTCATTACTGTGCCATTCTTTAACAAAACCAAGAGACAAGTATAGTACTCTTTACATATAAATGTCCATAGTGGATCATTGACCAGAATTCTGCACAATCTCCCCTCCTCTCACACTGGACATAAACAACAGGCTGACCCAAAACAGCTTACTGGCTTCTTCCAAATACTCACAACAAACATAATCAGTAACAGCATTAAGTGCTGCAAAACATATGGATACCCATAATTAAAAGGAAGGCCTATTCTATACAGTTTATTTTTCTGAAGTGTGTGGAACAGAGAATTCCTGTGTTTTCTTATTATAGTTTATTTGACATGACAAATGCTAAATGTAGGTTTATTTATTTGTCATTTTAGCAGCATTCTATTGTTATTCTGAAATGCAAATATATACATGCAAAATGAAAAGCATGTAAATAAACAATTTTTACTATACATACTTACTTTAGAGCATTCAGACCCACAAATAATTTGAAATCAAATATTGATAAACTCCCATATCTGTTTGCCAAAATAGCAATGTGCATGTTTAAGCAATATTTATCTGGGGCAGATTGTTAATAAAATGTTTGAATGCCTTCCTCAATTGTAAGGTTTTGTGTCTTTATTTCTGTAATTTTTACACTTGATTTGAAAGATAAGTACTGACAGAAAAGACTGAGATGAGAGCGTTTGCTTAAAGAGCAATGGGCCAGTTACAAACTAACGCTGCAGCTGGACATTTCCACGCTAGGAAACCTTGTTGGTTTGTATCTGGCACAGACAATGTCATTTTGTAATGTAATTTCTGATTACATTACCTTATTTCTGAGTTTTTCTTTCCAATTTAGTTTTACATTTAATAAAATGAACAAATGAGATTGTTGTTTTACACATGTTATCACACACTTGGAGTAATTCCAGTGTAATTACGCAAATGGAGTAATTAAAGTGTTGTAATACATTTGGAGGAATTCAGCGTATTTATGATAGCAACATTATGTCAAAGGGTGTGTGACAATTTTGGCATTTTTCTCTCCCTTTTATTATGGTGGCAGACAGTGGGCAAGAGTGTTGCGGCAGTAACTGAATAGTCACTGATTTTAATCTCTGGGCTGACCATGTAACCTACCCCAAAAAGATGACTTTGTGTCCTTGAGCAAGACACTTGACCGTATATGCTGATTTAAAATGATCTGGATACATTAGATTTACTAAATGTAGATCTTTATGTGTGAAACCTCATAACATAGACAGGCCCCCTCACCCGTTTAAATGTCCATGGCACCACAGCCCACATCCTTTAGCCAACAAAAGGCAGTAACAGCCTGATGTTAGCAGCACTAAAATAAACATATCATAAGGACCTTATGAAGGGTGTCTTGCCAGCCCTTCCAACGCTGCAGTAGGATGTGAGTGTAGGTGTGGATGCATTACATCATGAAATGCGTTTCTTAGCAAAGATCTCCCGGCTTTTCTACTGCATTAACAACCCACAAAACCTTTAGCTTTAGAAAACATGTTACTTAGTTCAAGCTTTAAATGTAGTGCTTTAAATTTAATTCAGAAGTATTCAAAACCCGTGGAATCGTAAAGGCCTCATTTATAAACTCTTGGGAAACGATAATATGTAATGGCATAAACAAATATAAACACAAATCAATTAGCAAAAAATTGCTCCGGATTCTTTTCTAAAGCTTATTTTAGTTAACTGAAAGACAACCTATTAAACCGAAGCATATTTGCAACCATTGCACTCTCAAAGATGCGAAAAGCACATTTTCTAACTTTTAAAAACACCAAATGTCTTACCCATCTCCCACCACGACGCATTTGATAGCCTGCATTATGTCGAAAGGTAGGTGTCCAACGTTTGTCTTGATGTAGCTATGTTTAAATATGACAAATCGTTGTAAAATTTCTGATATCGGTTATAGAAGTGGGCTGGTACAGCGAGCCAGTAGTGGACAAATGGAATGCCGAATCAAGACGGAAGGTTCCGGAAAATAACGAACGTGATTAAAGGCAAAGTCGTCACTTTCTCCAAAGCCGCAGTTAAACTCAACGTGAAATACGTCTGAAATATACACAATATTTTAGTGGCACAGCCTGCGTTATTACTGGTAGGCTACCCCACTTTTATCTAAGGGCCAAAAGAGTAGACCGAAAAGACTGCCTTGACCAAAAGTATTGAGAATTGAGAAAGTATTGGTTTACACAAAGTTTGCTGCTGCTGTGTTTTTAGATATTTTTGTCAGATGTAACTATGGTATTCTGAGGTATAAATACAAGCATTTCACGAGTGTCAAAGAATATTATTGACAATTAGATTAAGTACATGCAAAGAGTCAATATATTGAAGTTGACCCTTCAATCTCTCTGCAATTTGCCCTGGCATGCTGTCAATTAACTTCTGGGCCGCATCCTGACTGATGGCAACCCATTCTTGCATAATCAATGCTTGGAGTTTGTCAGAATTTGTGGGGTTTGTTTGTCCATCCACCTCTTATGGATTGACCACAATGTTTTGGTCCCCGGGCCACTTAGTTATAATTTTTGCCTTATGGCAAGGTGCCCCATCACGCTGGAAAAGGCATTATTCATCACCAAACTGTTTTTGGATGGTTGGGAGAAGTTGCTCTTGGAGGAAGTTTTGGTACCAGTCTTTATTTATGGCTGTGTTCTTAGGCAAAATTGTGAGTGAGCCCACTCTTTTGGCTGAGAAGCAACCTCACACAAGAATGGTCTCTGGATGCTTTACTGTTGGCATGACACAGGACTGATGATAGTGCTCAACAATTTTCTCCGTACAAGAGTTTTTCCATATGCCCCAAACAATCACAAAGTCACAAATACCCCACTCCTCAGCAGTCCAGTCCCTGTACCTTTTGCAGAAAATCAGTTTGTCTCTGATGATTTTCCGGGAGAGAACTGGCTTCTTCAATCAATTAATCAATCAAATGTATTTATAAAGCCTTTTTTACATCAGCAGTTGTCACAAAGTGCTTTTACAAAACACCCAGCCAAGAACCCCATTGAGCACGCAATAACAGGGTTAAACCACAATGGCTAGGAAAAACTCTCTACGGGGGCCGGATTGTACGAAGAAACCTAGAGAGGAACCAGGCTTTGCTGCCTTTCTAGACACCAGACCATCCTCCAAAAGTCTTTGCCTCACTGTGCGTGCAGATGTACTCACACCTGCCTGCTGCCATTCCTGGGCAAGCTCTGCACTAATGATGCCTCAATCCCGCAGCTGTCTCAACTTTAGGAGATGGCCCTTTCTTGGGCGCCCTGAAGCCTTCTTCACAACAATTGAACCTCTCTCTGTGAAGTTCTTGATGATCCGATAAATGGTAGATTTAGGTGGAATCTTACTAGCAGCAATATTTTTGTCAGTGAAGCCTTTTTGTGCAAAGCAATGATAACTGCACATGTTTCCTTGCGGGAAACCATGGTTAACAAAGGACGAACAATGATTTCAAGCCCCACCCTCCTTTAAAAGCTTCCAGTCTGTTCTGTCTATTCTAACTTAATCAGCATGACAGTGATCTCCAGCCTTGTCCTCGTCAACACTCTCACCTTTTTTAACTAATGGATCACTGACATGATTTCAGCTGGTACTTTTGTGGCAGAGTTGAAATGCATTGGAAATGTTCTTTTGGGATTTGAAAAAACATCTTCATGGAAAAGAGTGACATTGCAATGAATTGCAATTCATCTGATCACTATTCATGACATTCGGGAATATATGCTAATTGCCATCATAAACACTGAGGCAGCAAATGTATTAACATTAATTTGTGTTATTCTCAAAACCTTTGTCTACAGTTGTACTATTAAAAAACTAAGAAAGACGTTCATGCTGAGCCAAGCGTGAACCTTAATTTGCATAATACAGTTGAGAGACGGAATCCAAAACAAAAATCCAGAAAATCACAATGTATGATTTTTAAGTAATTAATTTGCATTTTATTGCATAACAAGTATTTGATACATCAGAAAAGCAGAACTTAATATTTGGTACAGAAACTTTTGTTTGCAAATACAGAGATCATACGTTTCCTGTTGTTCTTGTTCTTGGTCTAGAACTACAGGTTGACCACACTGCAGCAGGGATTGTGGCCCCCTTCCTCCATACAGACCTTCTCCAGATCCTTCAGGTTACGGGGCTGTCGCTGGGCAATACGGACTGTCAGCTCCCTCCAAAGATTTTCTATTTGGTTCAGGTCTGGAGACTGGCTAGGCCACTCCAGGACCTTGAGATGCTTCTTACAGAGCCATTCCTTAGTTGCCCTGGCTGTGTGTTTCGGGTCGTTGTCATGCTGGAAGACCCAGCCACGACCCATCTTCAATGCTCTTACTGAGGGAAGGAGGTTGTTGGCCAAGATCTTGCGATACATGGCCTCCCCTCAATGCGGTACAGTTGTCCTGTCCCCTTTGCAGAAAAGAGTCCCCAAAGAATGATGTTTCCACCTCCATGCTTCACGGTTGGGATGGTGTTCTTGGGGTTCTACTCATCCTTCTTCTTCCTCCAAACACAGCGAGTGGAGTTTAGACGAAAAAGCTTGATGTTTGTCTCATCAGACCACATGACCTTCTCCAATTCCTACTCTGGATCATCCAGATGGTCATTGGCAAACTTCAGACGGGCCTGGACATGCGCTGGCTTGAGCAGGGGGACCTTGCGTGCGCTGCAGGATTTTAATCGATGACGGCGTAGTGTATCACTAATGATTTTCTTTGAGACTGTGGTCCCAGCTCTCTTCAGGTCATTGACCAGGTCCTGTCGTGTAGTTCTGGGCTGATCCCTCACGATCATTGATGCCCCACGAGGTGAGATCTTGCATGGAGCCCCAGACCGAGGGTGATTGACCGTCCTCTTGAACTTCTTCCATTTTCTAATAATTGCGCCAACAGTTGTTGCCTTCTCACCAAGCTGCTTGCCTATTGTCCTGGAGCACATCCCAGCCTTGTGCAGGTCTACAATTTTATCCCTGATGTTCTTACACAGCTCTCTGGTCTTGGCCATTGTGGAGAGGTTGGAGTCTGTTTGATTGAATGTGTGAACAGGTGTATTTTCTACTGGTAACGAGTTCAAACAGGTGCAGTTAATACAGGTAATGAGTGGAGAACAGGAGGGCTTCTTAAAGAAAACCTAACAGGTCTGTGAGAGCTGGAATTCTTAGGTGATCAAATACTTATGTCATGCAATAAAATGCAAATGAATTACTCAAATCATACAATGTTATTTTCTGGATTTTTTTTTTTGATTCCTTCTCTCAAAGTTGTAGTGTACCTATGATAAAAATTACAGACCTTTAAATCAGGGGTCTCAAACCGGTTCCACGGAGGGCCGAGTGTCTGCAGGTTTTAGTTTTTTCCTGTAAAATGGTTCCAGGTTCAGACCTAAATAACCAGATGAGGGTTGTTACGCACGCCTTTTGTGAAGGGAGCGTAACTCCCTGCTGTGCGTGCACACCCGTGTGAAATAATAGAAATAAGGTATGGGGTCGTGAGGTGCAAGTGAGAAGACAAAGAAAACCAAGGGTACCGTGCAGGGGATTTATTTATCCACATAAAACAACACGGTAAAATTGGGGAAAGGGGCTGGGCGGTACCAAAGCAAAGAAAGCAAATGTCATAAAACCCCCTAACCAAAACTTACCTAACAAAATAATAACTTCCCCTGGCTAAGCTAAGAAATACAAGGGGTGGTCCGCCCAGGTCTTACCTAGTGTGCATAGACAAAGTACTCATACGGGAAAATGTATGCCCGCGGGCCTCTTGCCTACACACTCCCAGGGTGCGGTCCTCTTCCCCCTTGGGAACAAACAAACAGAGGGTTATTGGGGGGAAAACAAACATTCAACAAACAACTCAAACAGAACAGGTACCTACGAATAAACCATAACCAAAACCCCAACTAACAAACTAATGACTCCAAACAACTCAACAACAAACAAGTACAACCTGGTTCTGAACACAGCGTAGCAACAGCTCAACAAACAGACCACTAAACAAAAAGAGAGAGAGAGCCAGAGAGATCCAGAGATCTGGGGGGTGGTGTATGGAGGGATTTTGTACTGCGGATGGAAGGATGTGATTGGTTGATGGGGGCAGGAACCAGCTGAACAGAATAACGGGAGGGAGATGAACTTGATTGATGGCATTGGTGGCACCTGTGCAGGAAAAGGGGAACAAACAGCAACACACACAAACACACAGCAACACAGACACACTGGGGACGTAACAAGGGTAGACCTAAGAGATGTAGGGCAATTAACGGATTGATTGACTAAACAAGTAAACTGTTTTACTGATCGGGAGGTAGCCTCTATAATTGTTCGAAATATATGATAAAGGTTTGCCATTGCATTGCGAATTTGGCAGTAGAGCTCCTGAGAGACAATTAGATTTTTTCCAGCTGTAGGCAATACATTACATCCTTGAGCCACTGAGAGACTAAGGAGGGGTGAGCCGGTTTCCAATTGAAAAGAATCCTACAGCGGGCCAGTAAGGTAATAAATGTCACAACATCAACCTGTTTACGGCTCGGGGAAGACAAATTGGAAGGAAAGCTAAAAACAGTCTCCTGGGGACTCGGGTGAAGTAGAACACCAAGCACCTCAGACAAGACTTTAAAAATAGAGTCCTTTTAAAGATGTAGTGCAGGGCATTGGGAAAACATATGAGTGAGATCACAGGGGGAGGCATGACACCTTTCACACTCATCAGGATATATCCTAACCAGTCTAGCCTTAAAAAGGTGAACACTGTGTACAACCTGGAATTGAATAAGGCCTAGGTAAGCACAGTGTGTTGTGGATCCAGTCCATGCCCTCGTCCTACCACTCCTGGGTGTCATGTCCTGGCTGGGGGCCCCTAGCCATCTCTATGCTTTGGGGCTCACAGTCAGGACATGACACATAGAGAGGCCTCTAGCCTTCTCTATGCCACTGGGGGCTCCCCAGTCAGAGCAGCTGTGTTCAGTTGCCTCTGATTGGGGAGCCTACTTAGGCTGAGGTTTTCCCACACTCTGTGTGGTTTATTGTATGTGTGTCGCAACGTTCACGGTTCTGTTTTCATTTAATTCCAATTCAATGTAGATACGCTACTTGTTTTCTTTGTACGTTGCTTATATGTTTTCTGCTGTTTCATTCAGCACCTTTCATTTTGCGTGTACAGTCCGTGTTAGTTTGTGTCCTGTCTTATTGGATTAAATTCACCTTTTACTTTTGAAAATGTCTGCGTTTGGTTCTGCCTCACACCTTAACCGTGACAGAATAAACCACAATCAAGAACCAGCAGCATTCAACGAGCAGCGTCGGTGGAGAGAGAAGTACACCTGGTTGGGAGACTGGGGATCCGACTCTCTCTCCTCCGACAATTCAGGGGCAGAATATGAGGACTGGGATCTTCCGGATGATGATCCAGGCTGGGGTGTCAACAGGGGTGGACAAGTTCACCTTCAACCGGAGTTCCATGGGTTACCTTGGCACCCAGCATGTCCGCATCCTAGGGGTGCCCCCAAATGTTTTTTTTGGGGGGGGCTATCGGAGCTCCTTGGGGTGCCGTGGCTGGTACCTGAGGGGGGATCCTTGTCTGCGCTGAACACGGACTCCCGTCTGTCTCCCTGGGAGGGGAGCAGGCTAGCCTGGCTAGCCAGGCACCCAGGGTTGGGGCCTGGTAAACAGGCAGCCCGGGCAAAAGCGCCTGCTCATCGCACCGCCGGAGCCCCGGGTCCTGGTAGGCGACCAGCTGTCGCTCCAGGGCCTGCTAGGCGGACCACCGGCGCCAGAGCCCCACGACGCGCCTTCATCCCGGCTCCAGCCCCACGACGCGCCTTCGTCCCAGCTTTAGCCCCACGACGCGCCTTTGTCCCGGCTCCAGCCCCACGACGCGCCTTTGTCCCGGCTCCAGCCCCACGACGCGCCTTTGTCCCGGCTCCAGCCCCACGACGCGCCTTTGTCCCGGCTCCAGCCCCACGACGCGCCTTTGTCCCGGCTCCAGCCCCACGACGCGCCTTCGTCCCGCCTCCAGCCCCACGACGCGCCTTCGTCCCGGCTCCAGCTCCACGGGCCAATTCCCCGTGCCCTGTTTGTTGTATGTCGCTTTCGTGTTGCTGTCACTTGTTGCATGTAAGTACACGTCACAGTTGGTATTTCCTCGTTGGGCATTTTGTTTACCCTTTTTTGTACGTCCGAATATTGTGTTCTTTTATTTGTATGAATAGTTCTCTGTTTACTTGTTAAACATGTTTGCGCATGGTTCCTCCACACCCCACCACTGTGACAAGTAATTTTTTTATGAAATATGGGCATTTAAATATTTGATCTTTATTTGATCCAAAAATATCTATAGATAAAGGTGATGTAATTGAACCCAAAACAATAAAAGCCTGGATCTTAATCCTATTAAGATGCTGTGGGTGATTTGAAATGGGCTGTACATGCGAGAAACATCTCAAACATCACAGAGCTGAAACATTTCTGCATGGAGGTGTGGGATAAACATTCTCCCAATTGATGTCAGAGACTGGTATACAGTTATAGGACACGTCTTATTAAGTTTCCTAACTTTTTCCTCAGTACAAAATATTTTGCTAAATAAATGATATCATGGGTAAAATGGCTTTGTTTTGGTTCAATTACATCACCTTTATCTATTGATGTTGTGGGAATATGGAGCTCAAATGGTTTAAGTTTGACACAATTTATGATTAGAACAAAGGACAATGGACAGGATGTGGTTATTTAAAGGGGTTTAGGGGGGTTGTCCATGTGTTGTCATTGGTTTTTGTTATCAGGAGCAGGCCATCTGAGGTTTGTTGTAGGATGGACCTTGTGTACTGATTGGCTATTATCTTTGACCCCCTCCTATGCATTCGGACATAAAAGGTTGTGTTAAAGCTATAGTCTTGGGAGATTACCTTGGATTGCTTGGAGAAGAACATGTAAGAACTATGGAAGGTCAACATCTTGGACTCATGCAATAAAGAAACGAATCTCCCCTGACTTGAATGGCTCTTCACTTGGTTTTGAATCAGAACCTGTTGATTGAAAGAAGATCAAATATTGATATGTCCATATTCCATAAAAAAGAACAAACTATTTAATTTTTTCTGTAGTCTCAAATTATTCTTGAGGTATTGGGATATTTGTAAAAAATAAGATGAGATATGTGTCTTGTGACAGTTTCCCCTCTTTCCGGTCATATCAACGCTGAATGGCCATGGAACACCCCACCCGCAGATTATGCTGGAATATTCTCACATGTTTACCTATAATTAAATAACACAGACATCAGACATATATTAAAACATCAGTAATTACTTT
>JACXGK010000346.1:0-22099 GCA_016801125.1 Novumbra hubbsi
CTGATTTCCTCTGAATCACACCCAGGATAAAACACAGCCCCTCTGCACATCCAGAACCAGCTCATCCACACAGAGCTGATTAAACTGGCAAGCTGGGCACCTGTGGTGGAAATTGGTAGAGCAATCAGGAGACAAAATGTTCCCCACATACCAAGTACCAAACCAATTTTATACATCTATTACTATTAAGATATCACAGATACGCATCGCCGTATCTAGACAGTGTCTAAAACCAAGTGAAAAATCCTGGTTAATCCAACACTAATATCTTCAGTCTGAAGACCTTTCGATCAACACAAACATTGCATGACTTCATACCCCGGCTAATTTCTTGTTAACTGTGCATCAATACAATAGACCCCCTAAGCAAAGTTAATGTCTCCTTATGACAGGACAGTACAACACACACACATGTTTTGTGAAAGGTTCAGTTAGCTAATTTAATGTGTCACCTGACCTAGGAATGTCATTGGCAGACACTCGGAGGTCTAAATGGCTGGCCCCAATGAGTACAGTAAACACCGGTCCAAAACAAACAGCCCACGTTCTACAGTGTCCGCAAACATTGCAGAGCAGAGGCTTTTAACCACTCATGGCCTGGAGTAAAACCTGCCCCAATAACATATTTAGCTTTTCTACACTCAGCATACGGCTGGTGTTCTCTGCTAAATCATTTTCAATCATGTACATTTGGGGAAACTTAGGTAAGGCATTATTGTCTTTTCATTAACAGGATATAGGGGAAGACCCAGAGACTAGACCAGGGCAGAGAAAAGAGTCTGGGGCTTTTCTGAGCCTACGTTAGGTCGGGACTCCCACTCAGATATGGGCACAGAGATCTGGGATGACCCAGACAGGCCCTACCAGGAACTGCATTACAATGTCTCGCCTCATCCTTATAATGAACCCACGTTGTTTTAGTTGAATACACTGCATTACTAGGGGGAGGCCGGCTGTGTGGTTTAACAGCTGTAGAGCACACACACGCCGCATTCACCTCCAACCAGATTAGGGTGGTGTTCTGGCCAGCTAGCAAGTAAATACATCCTGGTGCTGGATAAACGGTGGGGATGATTATGTTGCACTGCTTGCCCTGCTTAAGGGACGTTTGTATGGGTAAAAGGTGATTACATTCCCTTTGGGACCGTGCTGCCTCTGGGGCATGGGCCGTGTGCCCTACTCAGGAACACAGATTAGCTGGCACGAAACAAGTGCCATGAATTTAGTACGTTATGCAATTACCAGGATTCTGCGTTCACACACAAGTTATTGCTTTGGATAAAAACAGTGTGATCCTTCAACTCAATCCAAACTCGGTTGAAAAAGTAAACAATTCAAGCAAAAGGAATGTTCATAAAAGATGCATCCTGCTGCCCTTGAGTTCTTTGGGAGCCCTGACAAAAATAACCCACAGCGGTGATCACGGACAACAGACGGATTTTGAACTGCCACAACACACTCATTGAATGGAGGGGCACTTTGGAGTGCCACACGACCTAGTCCCTGCCAACACACATGCAGATCAATCCAGGAATCGGTTGCCATTTCGGGTACATTCATAGATCTCACTCATCATGGGAATTCGCCGGTTTCTCTTTCCTTTGAGTCGTATGGGTTTCAGGGAAATAACAGCATTACAAGAACATCGTTCCTGTTTCTGTAACGCAGTATGTTTATTGCCGAATAGTTTCCCATACTGCCTTTAACCAACCGCGCTTTTAATTAAAATCACATCAGCACTAAAAAGTCAAATTAGCGTGCAACAAAAACAAAAAATACTCATGATGCCCTACCGTCGATATTTTCCCTGTCGCTGATGTGTTGTAGGTTGCAGCCTGTATCTTCTCTACTCAACTCCTGTTCGGCGCGGTAGGGTTCTAACCTCGAATGGGCATTTCTTCTGATCTTGGGGCTCGACGATACGCAGCAGGAGGTCGTATTCCCCATCGTTAGTTCTTAGTAATGCTGATAGAAAAACACAAATACAGGCGATTCCGTCGTTGTCAATCACGAAACAGATGGATGCGAGTGATGGGGCGTAAACACGGACACTTGGTCGGAGTGCAAGTAGAAAAAACTGCAAAAATGTAGGTTTAGTTACACAATCATCTCCGGCCCTGTCTTAACGCTAATGTAACATAAAACGTTAACGGAACAGACGGAAAATAAATATACGAAATTATAGCACAAATGGTGCTTCGCCAAATCCTCCGTCGGACGCAAAAATCCGCTATGCCCACGCTCTCTCTAGGTTCAGGATAACATATTGTGGTTTGCTGCTGAACTTACAATTGTAATAAAATCTGCAGATTCGTTTTAATAACTGTGCAACTAAAATAAAACCCTGCTACCGTGAAAAATAAAGCGATACATGATCGCAACTGACGCATCCGCTTGTCAGTGTGAAAACACTGTAGCCATTTGATGGAAAAGGTTCCGGTTCAAATGGGTGGTTACAAACCATGCTCGCGGTGAATAGCGAAGTAGCCTACCAAATACCAGCATGGGCAGGCCTTCTCTAAAACGATAATAAAGTATCTAATAGACAAATAAAAAGTTCTGGAATTTAAATTTTCATATACAAAGTATTTAGATTAATAACATATTTAATTATAAAATAGGAACTACTATGAGATGTATTTTCCATAAGTCATTATGTAAAAACAAAAGCATTGATTGTGGACATAATTTAGAGTAGTTAAGAGTAATATTTTTTACCCGATTGCAAAATATATTGGAATCTCCCATCAACTGACTGAAAACGGCCATCCCTTAGGGTCCGCCTCTGAGATGATCAATTATTAAAAAAACTGAAGTATAATTTATGATCTTGCGCCACTTATGGCTCAGGTTGAGATTTACATGGTCAACGTCCTTAAATGCCTTTGAGCTAGCAGTTTTCATTACAATGTAGACATTTGACGTGCCATATTGTAGTGAAACAACGGTTGATATTTGTAGGCAGAACAAAGAAGAGTTGTCTATTGTGGTGCTTTAGTGCATCCTACTGGTGCAGATATGTCATTACATTAAAACGTGTTTATGAAAATAAAGCAACCTAGAGATTTGTGATCTGGGACAGTGGTAATGCTACAAGCATCTGATGTACATCTGGAAATTTGCAAGTACAAGTGACAGAGGAGATGTAAGAGATATGATACATATTGCTTAGTTTAGGAGACTGTTTATGGGTAAAGGCTTGTAGGGCCCAATATCTTGTTTTAACATTGACAGCCATTGAGGGCTGGCCATTTTCAAGTTGTTTCCATTTCCATTGCATGTGTGTGTCTTCTAAATTACTTCAATATCAATAAAGTCCCTCGGTTGAGCACAATTTAATAGTTTAAACTACAAAAAATTAGTTCTAAAACAGCTTTTGTCCACTGGAGACTCCTATCGTCCTTTGTGAACTGCTTTCACAATGGCCATAATGGGAATATTACAATTCCCCCCCCCAAAACAGTCAAAACATTCTATCCTGTGATGAATGAGAGAGTGCAGTGACTATGTGCAGTGACTATGTGCAGTGACTATGTGAAGTGACTGACCACCAGGGAGAGCAAGCCTAACATGAGCCAGGGAACCTAAATAAAAACAAGGAATGGAAAACGAATGTCCTCCGGGAGCGGTGGTGTCACACTCTTTTCTCTTCATCTCTAGCAAAGACATCTGAATAAACGAATGACATTTTAAACATAGAAATCTAGGGTTTGGGTTGATACAGGATATGGACGTTCATGTATGGTGAGGGCTGAAACAGGATATGGACGTCAATGTAGGGTTAGGGCTGAAACAGGATGTGGACAAGAATCTAGAATTAGGGTGGAACTGGGCACATTAATTAAGCTAGGGTGTTGTTTTTAAGGTTTGTGTTCGGATCAGTGATAAACTGGGATGTAAACATGAAGCTTGAGGATTGCATGAATTTGTTTGAAAAGTGCTAAACACTTTTCTATGCTTGATGAAATAACATGTAGAATTGTGAAAATGAACTATTGTAGTCTTCAACCAAAATTGTTAAGTGTGTTGAGAGGCTGGTAAGCGTGAGCCTACATTGTGTAATTGACAGGATCAAGTCTCACTTCATCATTGCCGGGTCAATGCAGCCTTGAGGGCAGTACAATCAGTCAGTCCCATTAAAAGTACAGCACATCATGTTCCACAAAGAAACCCAGCCAAGGTTGACAATCCTCAGAACAAGGTGATAAAACTCTTCCAACAAATTGGGAGTCCTACGTTACACAACATACACATTAGATAAGATGTAAATAATCAAAAGAACGGTACTATGACTTTTTCAGGCAAGTACTCCAGTACAACAGTTAGTTTTCCAACCGCTTCTTAATTGATGCTGCAAGTAAATGTCAGCTAATTGTTTTAACAAAATATAGGTCATTTTTAGCTAATGCACCAAATTATGTAAAGAATGACAATGGTAGTAAATGTAATTAAATATATACCCAGAGCAGACATTTCAGCGCAGGCTGGCATATAATATTAGTAGCTGTGTTCTCATTCAATCCACAGAGGGGACAAGGTTTGGAGACACACAAAAGAATGAACTCTATATGCCACTGGCCAAAACATTCAGTCCTGTCAAAAAAGGGGACGGAAACTACCTTGCAACCTGCAAAAACACTGTTGATTATAACGACTTTGTGGTAAATGGGCTTTTACTAGGCTAACATGTTTGTATAAATCCTGGCAGAGCACATTTGGGGTGCCACATTTTGCCTGCATGAAGTATAGCAAAGTTTGAATAGAGCTCTCACCCCCTGCTGAAGTATCATCCTAGATGCGTTTCTCCTGCCCCTCTGTTCAGATGCCCACAGAGACTGTTTACTATGCACCTGTTGAGGAAAGTCCAGAGACTGATGCCTGAGGACAACTGGGGGAAAGAAAGCTCCATTTATTAAATCTACAGGGTAGATAAACTCAAGTGGAAAGTCTGCAGGCATACTTTAGGGAAAACAGAGTTAAGACATCAGTAACTGGCTGCAGTAAAACAGAAGTTAGCAGATGCAGGTACATTTTGTGAGGATTAGTGGATCATAGTGCTTGCAATGGCAGTGTTCTGGGTTTGATGACCATGCAAGACTAGTAAAAACAAAATGTACTCACTACTTACTGTTAGTCAGTCTGGACAGTAGTAGCAGCAGTGTCTGCTAAATGACGTTGGTTCATAAATGCAAACCAGAATTGAAAGCCATTGTGTCTTTTTCAACCTGGAAAGGCAATGTTCTTTCTTTGAGCAAGACTGTTAAACCTAATTGCTTCTAGGTTGGCGCTAAAATGAGTGTTTTAACCCATACTTACATAGTGAAAGAAATGTCCCAAATTATGTTTGACAGGTATATTTAATTTTTAAAAAAAATAATCACACGATTGCACGTTATTTTAGGAGATGGTACTAACCCTAACCCATTACCAGCGTTGCTCTCAAAATAGATTTAAACACAACTTAAAATATAGATTCATTATTCATACAGAAAAGTTGATTTTCAATGCCGGGTAAAAAACATTTTATTTCAGATTCAAATTGATTTCAAGCATTATGATTTTGTTTTGGTTGAAAAGATTTTGAAAACTTTTACAAATATTACAAACATAAATTATGAAGGCTAATATGGTCTTAATAGGTTTGTGCTTTCTGACATATTTTTTATCCATTACACAGATACAAACATACTTATATTTACCGAATACAACAAATCTCTTTAAAAATATTACATTCGGAAATGTAACACAAAATAGCAATGTGCATGTAATAAATAATGAAATAGTAAAATACAGATTTTGTATTATCCCTTGTGTATATACACAGTTAATATGCTGGTTGTCTTTTTTCCAGAAAGTGCCCTATACATTGCTGTGTCTTCAAACTTGGGTCCACATCTCATTCAGAAGTAGCATCTGAAAGCCCTTTTTCAATGCATCGTTAACTACAATAGTAATTTAAATAAAATGTAAAGATGAATACATTACCACCATAGGCATTATGTTGTAACATAGGTCATTTTTAAACTATAAATTAAAATGGCATCACACTCATGGCCGTATATGACCAGTATGCTGTTCTCCTACTGATGCGTGTTCATTCCATTCATTTCCTTATAGTGGTTGAGTTCATCCACAAGCTTCTTGTTTTGGGCCTCCAGCATGGTGAGGCGAGCCTCCAGACAGCGAATATAGTCTCTCTTCCTTCGCCGGCACTCTTTCGCTGCCTCCCTGCAAGAAGCACAAGCAACAGGGGTACCTCACACTACTCAGTCTGATTACTCCACAACCTTCCAGAAGGTAGGCCTACGGTACATGACGACAGTCGCAAACATGATTGTCTTCAAAACACGTGGAATGGACAGGACAATGTTTCTTTGTATGCTTTGAGTATGCGCTAGCAAATGCGGGACATAGAGTGAAATCAACTTCTCTGAGAAACAGGGAACTGTAAACCGCACAACCTCAAGCCTCTAGCAGTCAATCTTTTAAGTCCCACATGACTGACCCATGGTCATTCAGGTTTATGGCAATAGATGTCTTTAAGAGCTTTTAGTTCCTCAATGAGAGTCCGGTTTTGCTTTTCAAGCACCGCCACACGATTCTCAAGACATTTGACATATTCCTTCTTCTTCCGTCGACATTCGCGGGCAGCCTCCCTGGAACAACACAGGCTCAGTTTAAAGACTGACAGCAACAGACACACAGTCCATCACCACACCACACCCTTTAAGTATTATGAACAAAATAAGAAAACAGACACACCGTTTGCATGTCAATAACAACACAACATCCATTAAGTATCATGAAATTTTAGTCAATGCCAAAAATATCCATAACAGGATCGTCACGCAAAAGATTCACCCAGGCAAAATCAAGAAAGTAAGCAAGCATACAGTGCAAAATAAATGCTATGTAGAACCTACAAGGGTGATTCGGACATCCCCAAAGGAGAAACATTTGAGATGCCCTTTTTGGTTCCAAATAAAACCCCAAATCATTCTTCATGGAACCACAAATATGTTTCTACCTGAACCAAAACAAATTGGCTCTTCAATGGAGATTCACTCAAAGATCCCATTTGACACCCATTTTCCTAAGATTGTATAAAGATGAAAGACAGCCGTCAAGAAAAAGCATGGCAAAGCACAGCAAAACAGCAATCTAATGCCAAAGGACCACTGAGAAGTGATTGCATTTTTTGGTATTCAAATCTAGTTAGAAGACTCATAGCCTAGTTGGAAGTGTTGCTAGTAACATTTAGAACATAGAAAAATTGAGTTTTCTAAACGGAGTTTGCTAAACGATACTGGCACTTGGATTAGAAAGCTCTTTGGCCACTTCCTCGTGAAGGAATGGATTAAGATGATTTTATACAGCACTTTTGGTCATCTACCTTGTCCTTTCCTCTCACCTCGCCTTGTTTTTGTAAGCACTTTTAGATGACTCGGTATCATGAAAAGAACCAATGCAATATGTTATACATTTAGAATACCTGTTCTTCATGAGGCGGAGCTCCCGCTTGCGTGTGGCCTCCTCCGCCATTTGCTGGGGGCTGTGCACGGAGCCGGGAGACTCAACCATCACCACGCCCTGAGGCAGGCTGGAGGTGGGTGTGCAGATCTGGTAGCCAGACATGTCACCAGTGGCAGCTGGGAGAAACACAGACAGTAATGCAGGCAGTGAGTCAGACCATCTCTCTGTAGGCCAGCACCATTCATTGGCTGAGAACCTGCTGAATAAAAGGCATCCACAACTTAGAAGACACTTCGTAAGGCCACATCCCAAGTATAGCTAAAGTCAAGTTATCCGACATTTGTCTACAGTAAGTACAAACCCTATAATGTAATAATAAAAAAACATTCATACAAGTAGGTGTTTAAGATACTACTGCAAACTTCAAGGAATTGCGCAAATGGAAATCTGTGTCATCATCTGCCTTCCTGCTTGCTTAAGGTACAATAACGCGGTTGCACAAATCAGAAGGCCCACTACCTCACTTGACTTACCTGGACCACCTGTTGAGACATTTTGTCTCGTAAATCAGGGAGAAAGGAGACTAAAGTGCTATTTTAAATATTAAAAAAAATAAGTAGTCTAAGAGCCGTTACACTTCCCAAAAGAGGCAATGCAACATAAATGGTAGCACCCAAGTATGGACAACTATGTGTGAAAACAATTCTCTGGAGTCGCCTAGGTGGTTCCGTGGTCTACAAGATGTCTTGGCTCCACGTTGACCACTACAGTCCCGGTCTCAGCCTTGAAAGTGAAACTATCTGCAAAGTGGCTGCAAAGCCCCAGGGGCGATGCAAACTGGTTGTGTCATTGCAAACAGTATATTCAGTACAATATATTATTGAAAGTACAATATATCATATTGAAAAACTGAAGAAATTACACATTGGGTCTTGATGAACTAAATATATTAAACATCTAATTGTTCACTGTACATGGTGTCATTTCTTGAGAACAAAATGATGTAACAACCAATTGAGGGCTGGATTCAAACTCACACAGAAAATCTAAGTAAACAATTGAATTCACAGGCTGTGCCAACTTGCGTGACTCAGTAGTATGGCCCCCATGTGCCTGTATGCACTCCTGACAACATCTGGGCATGCTCCTGATGAGGTGTTGGGTGTCCTGGGGGACCTCCTCCCAGACCTGGATCAGAGCCTCAGTGAGCTCCTGGACAATCTGTGGCGCTACTTGGTGGCGTCTGATGCAGCGATACATAACGCCTCAGAGGTTCCAAATTTGGATTCAGGTCAGGGGAATATGAGGGCTATTCAATGGCATCGATGCCTTCATCATCCAGGAACTGCCTACACACACAGGCCACATAAGGCCGGGCAATGACCTGCACCAGGAGAAACCCAGGGCCCACTGCACCAGCGTACGGTCTGAACCTGCCAATTCTGGTGTTCTCTGGCGAATGCCAATAGAGTTGCACTGTGCTGGACTGTGGGCACAGGTCCCACTAGAGGATGCCGGGCCCTCATGCCACCCGCACAAAGGAGCAGATACCGGTCCTGCTACTGGGTTGATGCCTCTGTCCAGCTCTCGTTGTGTAACGGCACGTCTCTTGGAATCTGCTCCATGCTCTTGAGACTATACTGGGAGACAGCATGTATGGATGTCCCATCCTAGAGGGGCTGGACTGCTTGTGCAACCTGAAGTGTCTGCAGGTACCACCTCATGCTACCAGTAGCGACAAGGACACTAGCAAAACACAAAACTAAAAAGATTCAGTCACATGCAATTGTCTATGTCCACCACCTGCAAAACATGTCACCTTCATTTTCTTGACCAGTGTATATAGGGGTTCTGGGGTTTGCAATATTTGGGAATCCTGGACTTCAAAAAAAATGAAAATCTGTAACGTAATTAATTCTGTCACTAAAACGATGTCACTAAAATGAGTATTCAACAGTGGATTAAAAAATAAGGTTCTCATGTCATCCAGTTACTTCTGTGCACAACTCAATCCAAACTCAGTCAGAGAGAATTTCCTCTGTGGTAAAAAGTCTGATAAAGCACTGACAGAGACATGTATTTAGTTTCTCCCATCTAGGCTACAGTACAGTTACTTCCCTTTACATTAACCTTCTCAGATAGCAGGGTCCCTGCATATCATCTAATATGGTGATTAATGGGGTAACGTCTTGCTTTCGCACAAGGAACTGACTGTAATCACAGCATGACTGAGATTGACGTCAATGTCCATCTTATTCGCTGATTAGCATTTACATTTCCCTGCTGGGGTCCTGTTCCAGGAAACCTGGTGACGTCAGCCAGTGTGTGTTTGTGTCTCTGTGTGTGCTTTGAGTGGGCAGAGCATTGAAGCCTTTCACAGAGAGAGTGAAGGGGGAGGGGGGGAGACGGACAGGCAGAGCAGAGACCGAGGGGAAACATGTTTCCACAGAATTCAGCTTGTTACATTTAGCCTTTCACAAGAAGACTAATATTTCTCTGAAAATTGGGGATTTTGACAATATGGATTATCATCACATGACATTTGCTCATTTGAATTTCTTAAATCTCAATTACCAATAAAACAACTGATGATATCTGGAAGGCTCATCTCAGGACATGAGTATTTTCAATACCTGTATGACATAGTAAGTGTTCTCTACATGTTATTGTATTACACTCATACTGAAGTCAAAACTAACTGAAATCCATGTGTATAAAATATCAATCATTTCAATATTAATGTCTCTTTAGACGGCTGAAATAATATCACACATTCAAAATCAGCTGGTAAGAGATTAAATGAACCATGATAAAAACAATGGTAAGGCAGGCTGTACAGTAATCAGTATAGCATCAAGACAGTTCTAATACATTATTAAAGTGAACATACCAGACTCTGTCTCATCCCCAGTAACAGCCATATCTGTTGTCCAGAGATCCAAAAGAAACCTTCTCTCTCAGTTATCTAACTGAAATGTTTCACCAGCTATGTGTGCAAACACAATTAAGAGCACTGACATCACTATGACATAATTGGCCTCGGTCAATGATGACAGGCATTGCTCTATAAGCCCTCCCACTGCACTGGTATGTATACGTTTTTTGTGTGTATTTTGTCTAGGAATATAATAGCCTATGAAAGGTTTCTGTTGCTTCTCAAGTCTACTTAATATATTTTATTAAGATGTTTCTCCTGATTGCTTTTTATCATAACATTACTCTCAGGCTTTGTCACATTGTGACAACAGCTACTATAAAATGGGCTTAATAAATACATGTGATTGTTTGATTGATTGATTGATCAGGCAAGTAAGCCAAGCATATTATTCAAGTAAACATAAACAATTCCAAGATACATTATACTTGTGGTACTTCTTTAGTCCAGGCAAGATTAGACCTTTGGCAGCAGCAACTTATACTACATTTTGGGATGCATAGGAGGTAGGCTTGCTTTGATGTTTATCTCTCCAGAAGCTAAAGGGAGTTGTTGTTATGAGACAGGGTAATTGATACAACTGAATAGGACAATAAGAGAAAAAGGGAGAAAAATGGGGTAAACAAAAAGCAATTGCAGTATGTACATAGATGATTTTGCAATCTTTAGCAGATTAACCAACTGGTCTGACCACATTAAACACTGTTCTGTGAGGAGAGAACAATTATAGAGTTCTGATATTTTCATAATTGTTCCGGTTGTATAGCGGTCAATGTTAATCACAATCAAAACTTTTCCTCTGAAGCTTATTAACAATGATCAAATCTGTTCTTCCAAAGTTTATTAACAATGATCCAATATGTTCTTCCGAAGCTCATTAACAATGATCCAATCTGTTCTTCTGAAGCTTATTAACAAAGATAAAATCTGTTCTGCTCAAGCTCATTAATGAAACTATGTTCATATTGAAAGACTCAAGAAAGGCAAATGACCGAACATGAAGTTGGATGTAAGTTGACGAAATTGATACACAGGTTGGGATGTCAGAACCCCAGCCAAACATACTGAGGAACTACAGCCAGCATTGTTTGGATGTTTAAAATATGAGGGTTAACAATAATAGACTTTATTGGTAGACCATTGCATACTTCAGTGGCCCCTCTTTGTTTCTGCACCATGATTTAAATGCCTTTTATTTCTATGTATACTGTGCCCTCATAGAGGGAGCTCCTGCCCCCTGAATAGTCTCAATGATGTTCAAAGGCTGGCCTCTCCGGAGATCATCCCACTCTGAGACCAGACCGAGGGTGCAAGACCTGGCTACAGACTTGGGACAGCAAGACCTTGCAAACACAGCAGTTGCAATAGCGACTTGCTAAACAAAGGGAGGACTTCCGGAAACCAAGGCTTCTTTGGCTACCCGGGAGCCACTAGGGGAGAAATGGAAAAGAGGCTCAGTGGTCACTGCGGAGCCAATGCATCCACACCTAGAGTGGAGTATGGACATGGAGTGGAGTATAAACATGGAACATGAGTATGGTAGGGTATGCTGCCACCTGCTGGCAGCAAGCCATTCTTTTAATATAATTGTATTTTTAACTTATTTAAGTTAAATTACAAATAAAATCCCTATTTAAAATGACAACCTGGCCAAACGCATAAACACTGAAAGACAACACTAGGTTACCCATTTACACAGTTCTATATACTATGAAACAGGCAAAAGATCACACCTCCATTCTTCTCCAAACCTACAGACAACATCAAAAATAAGATAAACATTTATTTCCAAGCAGTTCAACACTTGAATGAAGAATCCAATATCACTCTACAAGATTGCATTGAGATCACAGACTGGCTGACTGGTTGTTCTGGGTCCCAGCTGACAAAGACATCGATAAATACACAGACTCTGTCTGTAAATGTTAGGACTGTACCCAACAAAAAGCCCTAGTTTAATGGTAATGTCTGTGCTAAGCTCAGAGCACAGTCATCTGCCTGCAGTTCCGGGGACTGGAAGAGGAGGTCCAGTTATGATCTACGGAGGGACATCAGAGATGCAAAAAGAGGCTACAGGGATAAGTCGGAGTCTAACTACCACAGCTCCAACCCAAGACGCATGTGGTGTGGACTGCAACACATCACTGAACATCGGAGCCCCACAGGGCTGCGCACTCAGTCCCCTTCTGTACTCTCTGTTCATGAATGATTGCATGGCCACCCACAGCACCACTGTCATCCTTAATATTCCAGACAGAAATATAACCGCCTATGAAAGGCTATTGAAATTGCTTTTTATAACAATACTCCAACAACAACGAGACCGCTTATAGAGAAAAAGTAGGGGACCTAACTACATGGTGCCAGGAGAATAAAGTCTCCAACTTTGAGTTCCTTAATGTGTTAATATAAAAATACCTCACCTGGTCCAGGCACGCAGACTCTGCAGTAAAAAGAGGCCAAAAATGCCTATACTTCCGGAAAAGAATCAAAACGTTTGGTATGCCTGCAGGAACTCTCACTAACTTCTACAGGTGCACCATTGAAAGCATCCTCTAAGGCTGCATCACTGCCTGGTATTACACTAATATTTATTATATTTGTTCATCATATTGTCATTACCCCTTTTCTACACTTTTTGACATTGTTGCTTATATTGTTTACATTGGTATGTATATATGTTGTTAGATTATTGTTTAATTCTGTTTATTTCAATATTTTTTGCTTTGTATTTTTACTTACATACTTCTGCATAGATGACTTGTGCCATGCCACAAGCATTTCATTGTTCAGGATGACACTGTTATTCTGGGCATTAGACAATAAAGACTTTGACAAATTACAAACTGAAATGATAAATATTACATTACCTTGTACCAACAGCTTGTTGCCTTGCATATAGAATTGCTGACCGACACTTCCTGTCTGCTGGGAGTACTGGACGATGGCTGCAGCCGGCTGGGGCTTCACCGAGTTGGACAAGGGTAGAGGCTGCAGGCCCTGTAGACCCCCAGGTAATGCATTGCTTAGCTGGATGGCACCATCCTGAGTGAAGGCAACTAAGGAAAGCAGTCAATAAATGTCACACAGTGCTTGTTGTCAACATTACAATACAAAAACAACTATAGACTTTCACAAAGACTAATATGTGTCAAATATACATTTGGATGTTAAATAATTTATTTATCTACTAGTCTAATGTAACTCCATTTTTAGAGCATTAAGCTTACATCGCCTGGTTTGTGGGTTTGATTTGATTGGGGGGTTGAATAGTACAAAATATATGGACTGTTACAAGTTGCTCCGAAGAAGTCTGCTAAATTACATAACTGTACATGTCTTCCAGAAACTTACTGAACTGGCCTTGGGTTGTCTGATATACAGAGGCTGTCCTACTAGGCACTGGGGGGATATTGCAAGGTGCAACCTCTTCTTGTATTTCTTCAACTTTTGGAACTACTGTATCTGAAGATACGTCTCTGAAGGTAATATAATTTGCTGTGAGATATATATAATTAGAGCTGATATTCTACACTTTAAAATAAAGTTGTTAAATAGGCTACCTGCATGTTTGTCTCCTGGAGAAGGGCTCTCTCCTTTTGTGTGTATTAGAAGCATCTTCGTTTGAGTTTGCTCTCCTTTTTGCTACCTTGTAAATAAATTGGTCCATTAATTAAGTAAAAGAAGAATCCTACAGTTATACAGTGGTGAACGCGGCCTGTCTGTCTAATAAAACAACCGCATTACAGGAATCTACTACACAATATAGCCTGCTTTATTGAGAGATTTTTAGTATTTTAACAATTACATTACCTGTGCTTGAGCTCCTAATACGCCACTGCTGGCCTGCTCCTGCCACTGAGAGTCAACACTTGCCATAATTGTTGTCTTATAGAGAACAAAACTGTCGACAAATTAATTGGTTGATTAGTTATAATTTTACTCCATTAGTGTTGTAACATACACTGGATAGTGAACAAAGACACCTGCCAAACCATTGCGCCAAAGAAGTAATGCTAACTACTGAATGTGACAAGCAGTGACAGGTGGGAGCAAGGTTTGCGAGTTATACTATTACTACTGACTACTCTTAACGATACAGTACTGTAACGGACTTTTGTCCGTTGTTGGCATGGGCAAAACAAGGTGGGGGCCGTAACGTTTGCAGTAAGTACACGTACTAAACCTCTAAATGTTACCAGTACAGTAATCAGCCAGGTGAGCAATATCTACAGTGTTAAGCCAATTTAGGTACTGTGGGTAGCTACTGTACTTTGTTTTGTAAACTTACAAGTGTGTGCTAGAAAGTTATTCTGTACCGTGCGGATAGCTAGCTAGCTAGCTTAGTACAGATATTTTGAATGTTCCACGGTTGACTCGTCACCGATTACCACGGGACTGGGTTGTTAGCTAGCATGCATAACGTAACAGGTCAACTATGATGCTGTCAAAATCTGTCAGACTTTTCACTTCCAAATTGACAAATTCGAGAAGTACTGCAAACATATTATTTAGCTAGTTAACTTGAAATACTTACTACTATATCGCTAGCTGTCGATGATAGTTTAGATCTAAGAAAAGGTTAACGTATTTATTTAAAAATCATAATCCGATCATATGCGCGCGACAACAAACCATCCAGTTGTTATTGATTGGACGCAAACAGAGGGCTGAATTCGATGCACGTCGAATACCCGCCAACAATTACTAAATTTATTCTAAATTATTTTAACCTAATCCCACTGGAAACATGTATTAGATCTTTTACGTCTGTTACCACCTGCTCATAGTTACAACTTACTTACTTACAACTTACTAAAGCGTAACGCCCGGAACGGAGTCCGACGTTTGATTAGTATGTACGGCGCAATGTCCCGAGCCTGGCATATTAGCTGTGCAAAAATAACATGTAATTCTGTCAAATTGTTAATGTGTATGAACGTGTTAAATGTTTTTCTTTGTAATTTAATTTAATGTTTATTTAGACTCATGTGACTGCACCTGGAACTATAACATTTGCTAAGTCTCTAAATTGAGTTGCCTGTGGGACGTGCATTGGCATTTCGTTTTCCTTAGTGCCAAATCAAAGTAAATGTGAACTTATTGACTTGAATTGACTTAATACACGTTTAGTGTAACACCCAATGTTCACGTCCACTTGAAAAGCACATTTTGTAAAAAGATTGGTTGGTAGTATTTCATAACAATAATACATTATCTATCTCACTTTCTAAATTGTTAATTCCACATTGTATGCAAAATCCATACAAGCTAAACAGGCATCCGTAGTTCTTAGCGCTACCATAACAAGATAGGTTTATTTGTATTTACAGTCTGGTTTAAATACGTGTTCGAATGCACGTTATCTGTATATTATACTTTTATTGTGATATTTATATTTAACCTTGCAAGTGGCACATTGATTTGTTCTGCTATTATTATTTTAGACAGTAACAACACCTACGTTCATAACTACTCCACTATGTATACCCTACAGCTGATACAATGGTATATTCCAAGGTAGTGGTAATGGTAGACCTGTAAGCTGAGAGATCAAGCCTGACAGCGGAGAAACTTGACTTTTTAATAACACATAGATATATATTGACCAGAGGTATGTATATTTTGGAATCTAAATTAAACATTGTAAAGGCGTTAATGTCAACAATGATACAGAGCTATTGCTTGTGGCTAACGTAATGTATGAAAGTAGCTGCTAGCAAGCTAAATCAGTAACATTAGCTAACTAGCACAGCTACTGTAACCGAAATCGGTCGCAAGATAAAGTGTTAAGTAGTTTTACCTGCATGTGTTTCAGAGCTACGAGTTAGTTTGCTACACTGTTAGTTAGTGAATGTCAGTTAACTGTTTGTGACTTCATTTAGTAAGAGAAACATGTTTTAAGCATCTTTTTATCTCTGAACTCTCTGGCTAGCTAGCTACCTGGCTTGTTGAATGACGAATTAAATAGATAGCTGCTAGGTAGCTAGCCAGGCCTTCTCTAAAAATCTTGCGAGGTATCTGACGTTAGCATTACACTCTTCTTAATACCTGTGACAGTTCAATCAACGTTACAAAAGGCTCAATATTGTTGGCATATCTTCTAGCTAGCTAGGCACATTTGGATGGAATGACTGATATTCTGGCGATTGGATTGTTTTCACACTGTCAATTACCATAGCTTCCTAGCGACATCCCGTGAACTTGGTGGGACAGTCAATTTTATTGCAATTAACAGGACATTTCATTGATTGTTTTAATAATGTGCGGTTAGAGTATGCTTGACTAAATATCAAATAAAATGTGATAGTTACGTTTGGTTTGTCACTATAATTGAGCAGGATATACAGAAATATATCAGTCATTCTTCTCCTGCACATTGGTACATTAAATATTTGCAATATGGCTTTCACTAGAAGTTTATTCTGTAAACCCATATTTGTGTAGTAATAAGTAATAGCCTTGTTATCACAACATTGAAAGCACTTACTCTCTTTATTATTCTAGAGGCAGATAAGTAAATTGAATTAGTAATTTTTTTGTGGAATATGTCACCTGACCCTAAAGACCTTCCTAATTATGTTGTAGGATTTATTACATTTGGCTGTGTGTATGAAGTCACTTAATATTCATGATTAATTTGCTTGTATCATTCTATAATTCCTTTTCCAATCACACCAATAACCCTGTTAGTTTTCACTCTTTACCTTAGCCTGAAGAAGCCATACGATGTCCTTGAAGCCGCGGGTGGTGGACTTTGATGAAACATGGAACAAACTACTGACGACAATCAAAGCTGTGGTGATGCTTGATTATGTAGAGAGGGCCACATGGAACGACAGATTCTCGTATCCTTTCCATTTCACTGCCTAAGAAAAAAAAGATTAGAAAATAAGTTTGTGATCATTGCTTTATTCTTTTTGGTAGTCATTTTTTTAAATAGTTGTCTGGCAGAGGATTTAGTAAAATAACTTAAATGTCACTGAACTTAAGTACGAGTCTAGTCAGTAATGTCCAACAGCAGGAAAAGATCTATGTGTCAATTTTTTAATTCAAAAGAAAAGGTCTGCATGGTTTTGAATCAGTGTTACGGAGGAATGTGTGTGAGTCCTTTACTTTAAGTCCAGTGACATCTATGCCTTGTGTGTTGCATACCCGGAGCCTCTGGGTGAAAGGTTATACACAGAGACCAAGGTGTTCCTGGAGAACCATGTCAGACAGTTGTACAAGGTAAATGTGGATCATCAATTTGGGCAACTGTTGAATTTATCAACCAGCCTATCAATTTCCTATTGCTTAAAATATGATAACCTAAAAATGTTTTTTTGTGTAAATTTCATACAATGAGGTGCCAAGAAAAATACTGATATTTGTTCACTAAACTTTTATTTCAGAAAGTTCTTGAGTCAGAAGAGAAGGTTTTAGTGATGTACCACAGATATTGGGAGGAGTACAGCAAGGGAGCAGACTACATGGATTGCTTGTACAGGTAATATCCTGCTGCATATTGGAAGAGCTCATATGTCTTACTTGACTAATCAGAAATACTATTTAATTCACTTTAATAGTGTTTTCCTAAGAGACTTGACACAACACAGAAGCAACACTGAAACAAAGACATTAACAGTGTAATAGATAAGATAATGACCAGACACAGAATTTGAAAGCCAATATCCTATAGAGATGTGTTAGATCTATTTTTACACGAGTTCTCTGGCAGGCAATGTGTTTTGTTTGTGGTATCGGACAGTACTGGCGTAAGTGGCCTTGCTCAAGCCGTAGCTGGTGCAGTAGAGATTGGTAAAGTAGTAGAGATACCGTGATTATGTAGGGGCTGGCGATTATCACTCAGGTCTGATTAGGTTGGAAGTGTTAGTTACATTTGTTTTGGTTTTAAAATAACATTTACTGCACTGTTGTTTATAGTAGCTCTTTCGGGGGGCAATTTGGTGTGTGTGTATATGTATGTATATGTGCTCGACATGTCATGTATCACTAGTGTTGCTCAATGTTCTGGATGATTGCAATGCCAGACTTGCCAGCCGCATCAATACATAAAATGTTGTGATGTAGCCACCATCCATTATGAATGCCCACCGTCATTGATGGCATCATACCATTACCCAACCCGACAACAATCTATTCCAGACTCCAATTTAGCACGTTGTCATTGCATAATGTCTTCTAGATGAGCATGGTTTGAGATCTTATCTCATCATTGTCCTTCCTGCTGTAAGAACGACTGAGGATAAAGAATGTAAATAAATCCAAACACTGATAAATGAAACAATACCTCGATGTCTCTTTGGCTGCTACAGGAACTCTGACTGTTTCTGACTGCTAAGGATCTCTCTATGTGGGCAGATTAACCTCGCAATGCTTGCCTTTCCCTCTGTAGTCTTTTGTGAGTTACCTACAGCTAGGGAGTCATCCCAATAATTGAGTACTGTATTATTCTGGTGTAGCAGATCTAAAAGAAATATATCCGACATACTGGTCTTGACAACAATAAAAAAAAAAAAAACCACTGGAGGTGGTTTTGGACACTGTTCAACCAATCCAGGAAATGTGGTGTTGCGTTGTTGTTTACAAAAACAGAAGTCACCTCCTTTTCCATTTCCCCTGAGATATGTTGTTATCAAGTGTAATTTTCATAGTAACTTGTAATATTAGTGCTGTACTCTCTCTCGTGTAGGTATCTCAACACACAGTTCATCAAGAAGAACAAACTGACAGAAGCTGACTTGCAGTACGGCTATGGAGGGGCAGACATGAATGAACCACTTATGGAAATAGGAGAGGTAAGTTCTTATTCATTATCATTACTTACAGTCCCTAGTAATCCGGCACAAATGTCAAAATATTCTGAAAAATACCAAATATTGGTCAGTCCATAAGGGGCACCCTGGGCCTAAATTGATCCATTATCCACCAAATGCTGGTGTATCTTGATTAGAAACTGGATGCTCTATTCCACAATGCTATCCCCAAGCATAAAGTTGTTTTGGGCCGTGTGTTTATAGTCTGTAGAGTATTGTGCTTGCAACGTCAGGGTTGTGTGTATGATTCATACTGGTACCCTGTACAAAAAAAGCAGAAAGGCCTGCTGACCTACAGTCTTTTACAGCATCTTTTACAGCATCTTTGTCATTTCAGTTAGCTCTAGACATGTGGAGGAAGCTTATGATCGAGCCCCTGCAAGCTGTCCTGATCCGGATGCTACTCAACGAAATCAAAAAGTTGGTTCTTGGTTTATTTGGAAAGTTGGATTTAGCAGGACTAGCATGAGAGATGTTCTTGAAAGGCTAAAATAGAGTTAGCCATTGTTAGGTCATTTTTGTGAAGATAACAGAAGTGTTTCCATGCAATAGCTATTGGGTTGCCGGTTATTCCATTTCCGGTTTTTACTGTTAGGATAAAAAGGCTTTTAAAAGCATAGCACTCTTTTTACTGTCACTTTTACTAGCCTGTTAATAAATTAGTATTGAATCTTCCCCTTCTAGTGACCGGTGTGGCGAGGATCCTAATCAGAAAGTAATCCATGGGGTTATCAACTCTTTTGTTCATGTTGAACAGTACAAGAAAAAATGTCCTCTAAAGGTAGGAACATAATAAATATTCGTTTTTTTATACCCTGTCCCAAACCTCTGCCTATGAAAATAGAAACGTACTGTGTGCCTCTTTCCCTGTTTCAGTTTTATCAGGACATCTTCGAAGGGCCATTTCTGATAAAAACCGGAGAGTATTACAAACAAGAAGCCTCCAATTTTCTGCAAGAGTCCAACTGCTCACAGTATATGGAAAAGGTACAACTCTCCGTGGCCTCTCACACCTTATTTCCAAGTCTTTTCCCTTCCTCCTCTCTAACAGCACAATGGTTGCCGTTTTGTTTTACATTTGTTTTGAATTTGACATGTTGGGCTAAGCATAGCCTAGGGTGCTGTTTTATCCTTGATCATTAAACAAATATGTAAAGGCAAAATTGTATGTGCAGCCTATTACAATTTCCCAACCAACAATCTCAAATGACAAAGCTTACTAAATGTACGCTAATATAACTGATTTGTTTGTTTATTTAGGCTACGTTAATACATAGACTTACCAAAATTGTTCTGCAGGGCTTGACACAAAATAACCAGGGAGATTCGTTACTTCAGGCCTCATTGTTTCAAATATTTTATTTCAAAAGTAGTTATTTAGACTTTGTAACAGTTTGTTAACCATTGTGTGTAACGGTCAGTTATATTGCTTTTGGCCCACAAAAACAGCACACTCTTAAACACATTTATTTATCCGGGTTGTTTCCTTTCCTGCCCAATTCCCTGGCTCCATCTAGGTTTTAGGGAGGTTGAAAGATGAGGAGGTGCGATGTCGGAAATACCTTCACCCCAGTTCCTACGCCAAAGTCCTTCACGAATGCCAGCAGAGGATGGTGGCTGACCACCTGCAGTTCCTCCACGGGGAGTGTCAGAATATCATCCGCCAGGAGAAGAGAGACGGTCAGTCTGGTTACAGGAGTGACGGTCAGTTTGTTTGTTACTAATAGAGACAGGGGCTTAGATGGTCAGTCTGTAATTAGATGGTCAGTCTGTGATTAGATGGTCAGTCTGTAATTAGATGGTCAGTCTGTAATTAGATGGCCAGTCTATAGTTGTCTTTGATTCATTTCTGTTAGTCTGTACCAAGGTTAAGCCATAGGATATAGCTGTCAGGTTTGGGACCAGGACTGAGACTGACTGTAGTGATCTCCCTGGCTCCTTCTATCTCTCCTCCCTGTTCCGCATCGGTCTCTCCTTTGTTCTTCATCTCTCTCTCCCCTCTGTTCCTCACCCCCCCCACCCCCCCACAGACATGGCTAACATGTACACCCTGCTGAGAGCCGTGTCCAGCGGCTTACCTCACATGATCCAGGAACTTCAGATCCATATCCACGATGAAGGCCTGCGAGCCACCAGTAACCTCTCTCAGGAAAACGTACGTTCCATCAAACATATGTAACACAACAAACACTATAAGCGTTATCTCTGCATTGCCATGGTATACTGACCATATACCACACCTATACATTCATAAACAACATGATTTGAAGCTTAATGCGCTGGTATGATGGTAATAAGGGATCTTGGGGATTTGTGGTATACTGTCCATATAGCACACATATACATTTATAAACAACATGTTTTGAATCTTGAAATCCGAATGCGCTGGTATGATGGTGGTAAGGCATCTTGGGGATTTGTGGTATACTGGCTATGCACTGTGCCTATAAACTCCTCTTAGCTGTGGTATACTGGCCATATATCACACCCCTTTGTGCCTCATCGCTTTTCACACCGTTGATTCTCCGGCTCTTTGGTTCCCTCTACAGATGCCAACCTTGTTCGTGGAGTCCGTGTTGGAGGTTCACAGTAAATTTGTTCAGCTCATTAACACAGTCCTAAATGGGGATCAGCACTTCATGAGTGCACTTGATAAGGTATGTTGGTTATGTCTCCTCGGCAGGTGTACAGTGTGGATCCGAATGTGGGTCTAACTAGGGACATGTCTGACCTCTAGGTGGCGCAATTCTATGCTGTTTGTTTTTTGAGTCTGATGTAACATCACATACATTTTAAGAATGAATTGGTGTCTTAGCTTTGGTTGAACTGATTATGAGAAAGGTGGTCTCTGCATGGTCCCACTCAGGCATTG